>CACVCL010018850.1:0-119671 GCA_902729485.2 Mus minutoides | reverse complement strand
GTTCTCAACAGCGACAGGTGAAGCCAGCCAGAGGCAAAGGAGCTCACCCTTCACCCTGGCACAGCTGTGGCAGCAATCCCCTCATAAGTATTATGTTTATCTCCTATCATTTATCTTTTGCTCTTGCGTGCGTGTGTCATGCTGGTTTTGCTGTTTGTGTATGGCTCATCTAGGTGGCAGGACTGTCTCTTATGTTTCTTTACACAGCTTACTGAAACACAGTTTCTCTCTGCTCAACCCCGTCTCCCACATTCCCCCCCTTATTTGATTTTTTAAACTTATTTTTCTTTATGTGTATGAGTATTTGACCCGCATATATGTCTGAGCATCACCTGTGAGTGATGCCTATGGTGGCCTGAAGAGAGCATCAGATTCTCTAGTACTGGAGTTACAGACAGCTGTGAGCCACTGTGTGGGTGCTGGGACTCGAACCCAGATCTTCTCTTAACTGCTGAGCCATCTTTCCAGGTCCGTTACCCACTTCTTATTACTGGGTCTTTTCTTTCCCTCATCCATACACCCTCATAGTTCTACTTGTCAATTACAAATGTCCATAGGTTTAATAATCTCGAAACTCTGTAGACCATAACGGCATTCCAACTTTCCCTCCCGGCTACATTATCACTTCAGTTATTTGCTTTTAAATTTTGGTTAGGTCCTTTATACTTCTTCCCCACTCTTTTTCCTCTCACTCCTAATCTTATTAGTTAAAATCTGAGCATAAACCATCTTATCCTTGTTTGTTTATCCTCCAACAGTTATCGGAGGGGCTGACGTTACTAACTTGCTAGGACAACACTCATATAGTGTGGTTGCTCTCACAATTCATATCCCACTCAGGGAACAAACGTAGAGTTTGCAACAGGCACCCTGAGCTTCCAGATCTGGGAACCATTTTCTGAACCACATACCTCAGCTTTACCACGTTTAAGTCCCATTTGCACACTGCAAATACTTAAACTGAAAGACAATAGTTGACTGGAGCTGGAGAGATGGCTCAGCGGTTAGGAGCACTGACTGCTCTTACAGAGGTCCTGAGTTCAATTCCCAGCAACCACATGATGGGTCACAGCCATCTGTAATGGGATCTGATGCCCTCTTCTGGTGTGTCTGCAGACAACAACAGTATACTCATATAAAATAAATAAATAAATCTTTTTAAAAAGAAACAGTAGTTGACTATAAAGTAAATTAAGCAAAGAAATATCAGTAGATTTTCTTATTCCTTGTAAGTTTAGGGATGCAGCCTGAGAGTGAGTAATGCCTTTGGTCATTGTCCCTGGGTGTCCCTGGCCCGATTTCCTAACTAGCTTTTCAGTAGACTGAACACTCTGTGGCTGACCCTTGGCACCAAGAACCTGCTTAGACATTTTGATGTTAGTTTAAATCACATACGCTGCAGCTTGGATGAAAGTCACTTTGCCCTGACCACGAGATAAACCCCCTCTCTCTAACTGCCACCAACCTTGCCACTCCCTTCACCATCCCTCTGTCAGCACGTCGCTAGTAACCTGCACTACGTACGGTCTGGTCCCAGATCTGTCTGCTGCTGCTTCAGGCTGATGTCACCTCAAAGTCTCCTACTCAAGATTTTCCAGAAATAAAGCTCAAGTAAGAATGATAAATAACCATGAATACTCTTAGAGTCAAAGGTAAATCCCCTCTCCTCAAGGGTCAGGTCTAACACTGGTTGATTGAACAAATTTGAAAAGGCCCCCTTCACTTTCCAACACTTCTGACTCACATTATGAAATGTATGAAGAACTGAGGGTTGAGAAGTACTTAGCCGAGTATTTGGGAAGCAAGTGTTTCACATCATCATAGACTCTAGCAGACACGTGGAATCGGCTCAGCTGTCCTAGCATTCAGTTACAGAGACAGCCATTCTGATGTCTTATTCTCCCTTTTGAATGAGAAGACTATTTGGGAATTCAAGTGTACAGAGTGAAAGGGAAGAAAACTACGAGCACCTTTCCACCACCCTCTGTGTGTTTGTGTGTGTGTTCATGTTCAATAGAGTGCACATGTGTGCTCATGGAGACCTGAGGTTGATATCCGGTCTCTTCCTTCATGGAGATAGAGTCTCAGCTGAACTCAGAACTTGCTGACTGGGCTAGTCTAGCCAGCCAGCGTGCTCTGGAGATTCCCCCATCTTTGCCTCTGGAGGGTTGGAATTACAGGCTCACTTCTCTGCCTTCCTTGTACTTCCGTGGGCTCAGGGATCTGAACTTAGGTCCTCATGCTTGTATGGTAAGTACTTTATCCATGGTGCCATCTCCTCAGCTTAGGAATGTTTCTTCATCTTCTGAAAGCCACAAGATGAAGGGCTAGGCAGTGCAAGAGCAACACACCTCAGTGGGTCTGATCCAGTCATTCCATAGACTTAGATCATTTACATGTTGCTCAATAGCCATCCCAGCATTTCCCACTAGACTGATGCAATCAACTGTTTTGAAGTCTTCCTTGAACATGAGTTGATGAGAGGTCTGCTCCTGGCCCAGTGCCAGCTTGCCTGTGAGACTGTGGACACGGTACCATCAGCTCTCGCTTCTCTCAGTCACTTGGCAGAGTTAAACGGTCAGCTTTCAAGCCTTACTTTTCTTCCCTCATTTTTAATTTCTGAACAGAATTCAGTATGGCTGCTCCTAGGGCTGAAAATAACCCAAGTTTTCTGATGCAGTAGGCCCGGGAAGGGCTCAGCAATATGTATTTCCAACAAGTTGGGGGGTGAGGGGAATGCCAAGTTGCTAGTGGTAGAGGGTTTGAACATTCAGATTCAGGTGCATCTCAGCTCACTCACCTGGGCAAAAAGGAATGATGTTGTCCTGGAATGAGAGATAGCAGGAAATGTGGATATATCAAATCAATGTTCTGCGTCCCCACAACCCTGTTTTTGGCTATTATCATTTTAGCAAAGAAACCTTTTCAGTTTTACATTATTTATTATTATTGTTGTTGGTGGTGTTGTTTGTCTCTCTCTCTCTCTCTCTCTCTCTCTCTCTCTCTCTCTCTGTCTACCCTTCCTTTCTTCTCCCTTATGTTTGTGTGTGTGAGGTGTGTGTCTCTCTGTGTGCCTGTGTGTCTATGTCTGTGTGTGTGCACGCTTTTGTAGGTCAGAGGACAACTTGTGGCAGTCATTTCTTTCTTTCTGGAGAAGCACTTTTACTTGCTAAGCCACCTTGCCTACCTCAATCTTTGAGTTAAGGTATTAATTAATATTAATACCAGAATTAAGAATATAGATACATGAGCCGGGCAGTGGTGGTGCATGCCTTTAATTCCAGCACTTGGGAGGCAGAGGCAGGCAGATTTCTGAGTTTGAGGCCAGCCTGGTCTACAGAGTGAGTTCCAGGACAGCCAGGGCTACACAGAGAAACCCTGTCTCAACACCTCCCCCCCCCAAAAAAAAAAAGAAAAAAAAAAAGAAAGAAGAATATAGATACATGAAAGGTGAACATTAATTTCTAATACTTCTTTTAGATTTGAGTCCTCAGCTTAAGGGTCTTTTTCTGGCATGCTGAGATGCCAGGGATAAGGAATACATCCAGCTCATCGCTGCTTTCTCTTCCTTCTTCCTTTTTCCTTTCTTTCTCTTTCTTTTCTATTAAAGATTTGTTTATGTATTTATTTTATGACTAGGATTGCTCTGTTCTCATGCACACCAGAAGGCGACACTGGATCTCACTACAGATGGTTGTGAGCCACCATGTGGGTGCTTGGCATTGAACTCGGGACCTCTGGAAGAGCAGTCAGTGCTCTTAACCGCTGAGCCCCCTCTCCAGCCCTTCACCAGTGCCTTCACATTGTTTTAAATTTTACGCCTTTGTTTCATCGTGTTTACCTTTATAATTGCTTTCTGCTACACAGACAGCTCTAATTTCCCATTTCCAGTAGTAATGCAAAGGTTTTTGTTTTTTGTTTTTTTAAATAAACGTGCTGCCTTTTAAACGAACGTTTGAAGATGGTGTATGGCTATGTTAAACTCATGGCCATGGCACTGAATGGCTGGCATCCCGAAAGCGTAATTTTAACCTAGTCCATAACAGTTTGAATATCACGTAGCAGTGCAATCTTTACTGAGGAAAAGCTCAGTGCTTGGTGAGTTTTACGCCTTGGGAGAAGATACCTGGCTGAAAACCCATTCTTTCCTACCCCTGTCTGGAGCTACCCATGAACCGTGTATGTCGCTAGGTTTGCAGGTCCTTTGATCCAGGTTTGGAGCAGCGACCACACGTGGAACGCAGTGTGTGTGTATCTCTGTGGTCCCGGGTCGTCTGCGGCCCAAGACAGCACCAAGACAGACTCGCAGTGCATCTGTGGAGTCAGAGACTCGGGGACCGGGAACCCCGAGTGACCCAATCTCCTGCTCCGTGTTTTGACGTTTTCTCGGCAGGATCAGACCTCGGAGCACCCACTTTCTTTGTCTTGTTTGCTCCGGTCACCCTTTAGCACCACTCTCACGTCCGCGCTTGCGCAGTCTTCTAACTAGGGCAACGTTGCGTCCGTCCGGTTGCCATAGAGACCGCAGTTTTCTCTGCTGGTTCTCCCAGAACCAGGAGTTCCCGTTGGGGTCAGGAGTGCCCTACAGAAGCTTGTGTTCTTTAATGTACTGAGGTAAGTGAGCCCCGATCCACCTCACCTACCCCTTCTCCCTACCCACAGCGGTGTGCCTTTTGTATCAGCAGATAGCCCTGATATCGTTCACACTTGTTCAAAGTTACATCTCAGGGAGTTACGCTGAGACAGACTCGGGAGAGACCATAGGAGGGGACTGAACTGGAGAGCTCAGGAGTGTCTGAGGGGGTTACATGGGGCCTGATGCTCAGCCTAGTCAAGATCTGAATCCATCCTTGGCTGTGAAGGCTTCAGAGGCCCCTAGGGTAAGTACTAGGGTTATAGTGTCCAGAGCGGGAGTCCTTCAGAGTTCAGCTTCGCCTATGAAAGGCAGATGTGATGGTCATTCAGAGCCAGGGGATCATATCCCCCACCCCCCACATGTCTCCAGAGGCTGCCTTCTCCCCTGTTCCTCGTCTTTATCCTGTAGTCATAATGCCCAGATGTTGGTTTATAGACGTCACATCTGTTTGTTTCTTACACAACATGTCTAGGTTCATGTATTTGAAAGAATACTGCTTGTCTTAGGGTTTCTATTGCTGTGACAAAACAACATGATCAAAAGGCAAGCTGGAGAGGAAAGGGCATATTTGGCTTGCATGTTCATATTGCTTGCTTATCATTGAAGGAAGTCAGGATAGGAACTCAAACAGGGCAGGAATCTAGAGGCAGGAGCTAATGCTGAGGGTATGAAGGGCATGCTTACTGGCTTGCTCCTCATGGACTGCTCAGCTTCCTTCCTTCCTTCCTTCCTTCCTTCCTTCCTTCCTTCCTTCCTTCCTTCTTTCTTTCCTCCCTCCCTTCCTTCCCTTCTTTCTTTTTCCTTTCCCTCCTTTCTCCCTTGTCCTTTTCTTCCTTCCTTTCTTTTTCCTTCCTTTCTTGTTCTCTCTCTCTCTCTCTCTCTCTCTCTCTCTCTCTCTCTCTTTTTCTTTCTTTCCTTTTTTCTTCTCCAAGGCAGATTCTTTTTGTGTAGCCCTGGCTTTCCTGGAACTCACCCCGTAGATCAGGCTGGTCTCAAATTTACAGAGATCCACTTGCCTCTCTCTGCCTTCCTAGTTCTGGGATTAAAGGCATACACCGCCACTGCTCAGCTCAATCTGCTTTCTTGCAGAACCCAAGACCATCAGCTCAGGCTTAGCATCACTCACAATGGCCTAGGCCCTCCTCATCCATCACTAATAAAGAAAATGTTACACAGCCAGATTCATGGATTCATTTTCTCAAGCAAGGTTCCCTCTTTTCAGATAACTCTAGCTTGTGTCCAGTTGACATAAGACTAGCCACTACACTGTTCTATGATTCACCGAGTGCAATGAGAACTCCACATCTCCAAAAGATGCACAGGAGAATATCAAGAGCATTCTGTGATAGCCCTAAATGAGAATAGCACACATGTTTATAAGCAATAGAAAAAGGTTGATTTTTACATAGTCACCTGGTATATTGCATAGCAATGAGAATGGACAGGCTACATTATACTCAGTAAGACCACTGTTATGAACACAATGTTAAATAAAAGCTGCCAGATGCTAAAGAATATACTGTGTTTAGTTAAAAAGCAAAGGAACTTATATGTAGCATTAAAGATGGGGTTAGTGGCCACCTTGTGAGGCTGAGAGTGGCAACTAGAAATGTCGCAGGCCCTCTCAAGTCTCTTGCCTGCGTGGGTCGAGTTCTCTTGAGCAAGTGGGCAAAGATTCGGTGAGTGTGGGTGACAAACAGACTTACATGCAAGGGAGTGTGTAATATCTGAGTGTAATTGTGAATTAAAGCATCAGACTTTTTATACAGTGGGGATATGAGAAACCAGGGGAGCTTCATCCAAGGAGTTACAATGGTACAATACAATAGGAATGAATACATCAAAAGGACTTACAGGAACCAGGTATAATTACAGTAATTAGTAAGGCAGTTCTGATTAAGATTAGCCACTGATAAACAAGGATTATATACCTAGGTCACAATTTGTGTTTTTCCTTTGAGCCTTATGAGAACTAGCCATTAGGGGGTTCCGTACTAGTGGGCCTTCTCATGAATAATGTATTAACCACAATCCCCTTGTTATCTAGGTCCAGGTAGATTCTAAAGAAAGTGTTTACCAGCTTGTTAATTACCTGCTAAGTAGTCTGTTTTCTACCTGGCTATAATGAGGTTTTCCTCTGTTAGTGGGAGATCTATTTGTTCCCTAAAACTATTGTCCCTAGCAAGCATTCTGCAGACCGATTCTGAGCTGCTTTTGGCTTCTCTCTATGTGATGCTAATTAGCTTCCCTGTCTCTAGATACTGAATTTCCACGGAAAATCAAGAATTCTCTAGGAGCATTGGAACGCTGGAAGTCTTAGCTTATGTCAGGATTCATTCTATGCTTAATATAAAAATTCCCACTGAATGATCTATGCACCAGACTAAATTCAGGGATAAAACTGGTTGTGAGAATGTCTTCCCAGGAGAATGAGTTCCTTTTGAAACTCTTGTCTCATGAGCACCTGTAGGCTTTTGGGCCTGCCAAGTTCTGCACTGGGATGTATGTCCATCACATAGAAACTAGAAAAAGGGTTGGCATGTTGGTGACATTGTTTCTTGATCTGGGAGCTGGCTAGGCCTGCGGCTGGAGCTTGGCTCAGATGATTTGTGCACACGTAAGTACGAGTGTCACAAATCGATGATAGCAATGATGGCAGAAACTGTCGCTTACATTTCATGAGAAATGTTCTGTATTTCATCAGGACTTTGGAAATCCTAAATGGCCAAGCTACTGCAATCTCCACCCAGGTTCCTTCCTGCGGAGTGGTATATTGCTAACAAAAGCCAGTACCACAGAGCAGAGGCCCAAAGGTCCCGATCTGAACGCTTGGTGACAGAGAGCCAGAGGCTTGTGGAAGAAATTGAGAAGACCACCAGGAAGTCTCAGAGTGACGTGAACAAGAAACTTGGTAAGACGATATGTTTAGTATAGATGTGACCTAATCCTGATGAAGCTACTGGTGGCTAGTTATACCACAGGAAATGAGCAGAGTCTGTGCTTTCCTGGGTCCCCCCCCCCTGAACAGAGAAAGATACGAAAGTCATTTACCAATAGAGTCAGATATGTGCTGAGTGAAGAGAGCTGAGCTGGGGGTGGGGCAGGCACTGGATAACTGGGCAAGATTCTTGACGTAAACATTTGAACTGGGTTTTACAGGACGAACAATTAGGTCTTAACAATTTCATGCTGAGAAGCAGCATTCATAGGCTGTTGTTTTGAGTTGGTTAAAAGCAATCCAGGGGTGAAGAACACAGCTCAACATTACAGAGCCTGCTTAGCATGCTAACGGGCCTGGGTTCAAGCCTTAGCCCTGACAAACAAAAACAAACACACACACAAAAATCCAATCAAACAAATAACAAACGAGAGCAAAAAGAGTTGAGGGTTGGAATCAATGCTCTAAGCAGAGGCCAGGGAGGAGGGAACCAGAGACTCACCATGCCGCCGTGTCATGCTGGCTGACTTTCCAAACAACACACGTATCTTCAATACACGTTAAAGGCTACAGGACTACAGCGACAGCCCCACAGTTAGAACACAATGCTCTTGCAGAGGCCCCAAGTTCAGTTCCTAGAACTGTGTAAGGTGCCTCCCAATCACTTATGACTCCAGCTCCGGGGTGCTCAGACCCCTCTGGCCTCTGCAGACATCAGAACTCATGTGCACAGAAACAGACACAGATACACACACAGAGACACGCAGACTTACAGACACACACACACATAAACACAATTAAAACATTATAATAAATCTTAAAAAAATTTAAAGCGTTATCAGCCAGGTGGTACATACCTGTAATTCTAGCACTCAGGCTAAGACAAGAGGAAGGAAAGTTCAAAGCCAGTCTGGGCTACGTAGTAAGACTGTATCATGAATGAATGAATGAATGAATGAATGAATGAATGAATAAGTTATTTCAAATAGAGGGCAATTGAATAAATAGAGTTTAGAGTTATTAATACTATTTTGAGTGTAAGAAAATTATCTCCCTTTCCTTTTGCTAATAAACATTTTACACACACACACACATACACACACACACACACATATATAATATATATATATATATATATTTTTTGAGAAAGGGTCTCAATGTAGTCCAGGCTGGTTTGTACTTACTATGTAGGAGAGAGAGAGAGAGAGAGAGAGAGAGAGAGAGAGAGAGAGAGAGCCTTGAGTTTCTGATTCTTCTGTCTCTACCTCCCAAGTGCTAGGATCACAGCCTTGTACCAACATGCTCAGTTTGCTGGGTGCTGGAAATTGAATTGGGGATGCTGCCTGCATATTAGGCAAGTTTTTTTTTTTTTTTTTTCCCAACTGAGCTAAATTGCTCACCCTTCCCGGTCAGCATGTATAAAAATATCACAAAGGCTGGTTGTGGTGAAGTACATCTTTAATCCCAAGGCACAGGAGGAGGCAGAGGCAGGTGGATATCTCTGAGTTCTAGGCCACACTGGTCTACATAGCAAGTTCCAGGGCTATACAGTGAGACCCTGTAACAAAAAAGATGGTGGTGGTGGGGTGGTGGTGCACAGCTCCAAGAAAAGAGAAAATCTCAGGTAGTGTAGTGTCACAAAAGTCTTGAAGAGTCGTCTAGGCTTAGAGTGGGGTTTCAGCTGTGAAGAGCCAGGGGCCTCAGTGCAATCCCTGGCACCACAGCGCACACACACACACACACACACACACACACACACACACACACCCTGCTGTGACTTGTCTGTGTGCCTCAGAGCAGAGACTAGAGGAGGTCAGGTTCTGGAAGAAGGAGTTAGATGACAAACTTGAACAGCTCGTGAACCAGACGGATGACCTGCTCACGTACAAGAGGCGCCTGGAGAGATCCTTGGAGAGCTACAAGGAGCCCCTGCAGATCACGGAGAAGTGCCTGGCCTACAGGTAACCTTCCTGCTGCAGGGAACTTGTGCCTGTGCTCAATGGCGGGTTGAGCTGAGCAGAGTGAGGCCTGCCTTGTTTGTGGTGTCTGGGGAAGGAACACCACTTTTGGCTCCTGCCTAAATTCTGCCGTCTTCTGACTGAAAATATGCTAGGGCTCAGTTTTCTGTGTCAAAGAATTACAGAATTGCATTCATCTTAAAATAGTTCCTTTTCTGGTCACTTGTTTTGAGATTTATTTTTATTGTATGCGTATGTGTTTTTGTTTGCACATCTATGTATCAGGTGTGTGGAGTGCCAGAGGAGCTCAGAAGGGGGTGCTGGATCCCCCTAGAACTGGAGTTACAGATGTTTTTAACCATCATGTGGATGCTGGGAATTGAACCCGGGGTTTCTGGAAAAGCAGCTGGTGCTTTTAACTGCTGAGCTATCTCTCTAGCCCCATTTCCCCGTCACTTTTAAGTAGTCTAGAAATGGACAGTTTCTATTAGCATATTAGGGGTCCAGGCTTTTTGTGTTTAGCCGCCTCACAGAACACAGGTTTTGATCTCTAGGCTACCTCATGATCTGAGATGGCGGCCTAAGCACTAGACAGTCTATGTCTCCAGCAAGTAATCGTAAGTAGGGTTCGGCATTCACCATTTCTTTGTACTTGCATCCCATTGGCCAAAACACCATCACATGACTACACCAGTAGAAGCTAGGAAATGGTTGTCTTTAGTTGGCAGCATCCAGGTGACAACTAAAATACCTAAAGTACGGGGAGTTCCACTTCCAGGGAAGATGGTGAGAAAGATACCAGGACATCCTCTCCTCTCCTCTCCTCTCCTCTCCTCTCCTCTCCTCCCCTCCCCTTTCCTCCCCTCCCCTCCTCTCTTCTCTTCTTCTCTGGCAATGCCAGTTTCCAGATCTGTTTCTTAGTCTAGTTGGAGCGTCATGATAAACTGATGAGTCTGGCTTGTTTGTTCATTTGTTTTGGTAGAGTCTCACTATGTAACCCAGGCTGGCCCAGAACAACTTAACATTGCAACTAAGAAAGTCTAGAACTCCATATCCTCCTGCCTCAGCCTCCTCTGCAGTGCTGCCCCTCGGTGCCCGTCTCTCACAGGCGCTTTTGCTTCTGCAGAGCTCTTTCCAATCCAGCATATTGTCCATATTGACTTTTTTAGTTTTGATTTTTGAGCTAGAGGCTTTTGTAGCCCAGGCAGGCCTCAGATTCCCTAGCTGAGGATGACTTTGCCCACATCTTCCCAGTGCTGGTAAGACTGGCATGTATCTACATGTCTGGTTTACATGGAACCCTGTGGGATCAAGCCCAGGGCTTCAGGAGCGCTAGGCAAGCAAGCATTTGGCTGAGCTGTATTCCCAGCCCCATACTGGCTTTTGAGTGAACGTGTCCAAATCTTGAGTCTTACAGGTCACCCCAAACTTAAAACTTGCAATTACAACCTTGTCTCTGAACAGCTTAAAGTTCAAGGTCCTTAGCTTAGCAGAGTTTGTCATAACTGGACCCCAGTGAACTCTCCAGGCCCTTATCTCATCCCCATGAAAGGGAGGAAGCTGAGTCCTCTGAAGGTTCCCAAGTACATGGGATTCTTCCTCAGTAGAAAGCCCAGTTCCCCTATAACCTTAGCCCTGACCCTGTGCAGGGTAGTGGCTCCCCAGAGAGATTGGGAAAGCACCTGAAGGTGAGGGCAGTGACAGCCCTCCTCCCCAACTCCTCAGGGTGCTCCTAAGCCCGAGGCTAACCATAATACAGAAGGCGTGTGATGTGTGTGTGTGTGTGTGTGTGTGTGTAGCACTGCTCCCTATCATGCCCATCTCCATTACAATAGTTATAAATAGATAAATAGTTATCTCCATTTACAGAAGGAGATATGAAGGCACAGATGTTACATAATATATCTCAGGCCCCACAGCAAGTGGCTAGGGGATCCCCCCAACCCTAGTACTACCAAGCAGAGTAGAAATAACAAGGTATCTGGCAGTGAGGTGGTTTGGGGGAGCAGTGTAGTGTGCTGGTTAGAAGCGTGTGTAACACTCAGCATGTGACATGGAGTAAATTACTTCACTTCTTTGAGTCTTAGGTCTCCCATATACATTTTAAAAGTTGTGTTGGAGGGGCAGGCTGGCGCTCAGTGGTGGAGCAGGTGACTAGTATGGTTCAGGGCCTGGGTTCCATCTCCCAAGGGAATCTTTACATAAGAACAAAACAAAACAGCATAGTGCCTGTCACACGGTGGGGACTCAATAGTGCAGGTAACATCAGTATCAGTATTATTAGAACTTTTATTTTTTTTCTGGATTCAATTTCTTGTCTAAAAACATGACTAAGACTAAAGAAAGAAATAACCTGTCTTTGAAGTTCTAGGTCAAAACAGCTGTTTCTAATGAGTAAGAATGACAGGGAAGGCTCCAGAGCAGATGGCCAAACTGAGCGGGAGGCAGCAAGTGGGACATGCCTTGAAATCCCGGTGCTCAGGGGCTGAGGCCGAGGCTGAGGCAGGAGATCAGCCTGGGATACAAACAAATTAAAGGGCGGGGGATGTTCATATGGGGCTTTCAGGCCAGGTTTCTGCACACCTTTGGGAGATTTTGAAGAGGCATAGGCACCAAGTAGTGTCCCCCACCCCTCTTCCTCCCTGCCAGGGAGAAGCGCGTGGGCATCGATCTGGTACACGATGTGGTGGAGCAGGAGCTGCAGAAGGAGGCTGATATCATCCACGGAGTCATGAACCTGCTTATCCGCACGTTGGAGGAGTCAACAGAACAGATCAGGTACCGGCAGAGCCCACCCAAACCTGTAGGTCTGCGCCCCCTGGTGGAACACCCGTGGTGTGCCTCCTCCACGGGTGCCCACTGGTAGCGAGCGGGAGGATAGTGGCGCATCTCACCAAGGTGACTCACCGGGGCCCTTTGTGGCTACTCTGATCCCTCAGTCCAGTTTGGCAGAGGATTTCAGTTGAGGCTTGGTCTCCAAGCATCATCTGGCTCGTGTGTGCACTGGCGACATGGGAGTGGAATCGAAGTTTCAGCTTCGTTTTCCAGGGTCTCCCATGATCCTGCAGGTGTCACCAGGTCTTTCCCGAGGGAGAAACCCGCTTTGCCTTCTTCCTTCAGGCTGAACCGCTCTGCCAAGTACAATCTGGAAAAGGATTTGAAGGATAAATACACGGCCATAACTATCGACGATGTCTGCTTCTCACTCAACAATAACTCACCAAATATCAATTATTCTGAGAATGTTGTGAGAATCGAGCCCAAGTGAGTGGGGTCCTGCCGCTGGGAAAACCCCGGGTCCTATCAGTCTAACAGGGCCAGGGGAAGCATCCTAGAGCCCCTCTGAAACAGGAGGCTTGGGGCAAGGCAGTTTTACCCTGCCCCTGCCCAGAGCGTTCTCTCACTTTAAGACTGGCCCATTATGTCAAAAGACAGTGTATTCCTTCATCTATTTATAGTTTAACAAGTGGGAGATTATATGAGCTATAGTTGTGGGTGAGGTAATAACACCCCACATCTGTCTTTTCCAAGATAATTAGTTAACTGATGGCCCAGGCAAACAAATGCCCACCCAACACTCAGGTCTATTTTGTTTAGTTTGCAAAAATATGTACCTTCTGTGTAACATCTAGATTGCAGTTTAAAAAAATTAATTGTTCTCATTTTATTTTATTTCTATGTATGAGTGCTCTCTGTCTGCATGCACACCTGCATGTCAGAAGAGGGCATCAGATCTCATAACAGGTGGTTGTGAGCCACTGTGTGGTTGTTGGGAATTGAACTCAGGACCTCTGGAGCAGCAGTCAGTGCTCTTCACTGCTGAGCCATTTGGATTTTTTAAATTATAAAACATTTATTTATGTTTGTGTGTGTGGGGGGGTACACTTGTGCACATGTGGAGGTAAGAGGACACCTGGTGGGAGTTGGCTCTTTCCTTCTTCCATGTAGGTCCTGGGGACACTCAGGGTGGGCAGGCTGGCGGCAGGCAGGGTTACCTGCCTAGTTATCCCACTGAACCCTTAACTTGCATTTCCAGCTAGTTTTTATAGCATAGAGCTAATTTATTCATATTTGATTTTTAAAAAATTAAACACACATACATAAAATGCATGCAGCAAATACTAAATACACACTTCAATGATCACCATTGTATTAGTATCACTTTTTATAATTTTTTAATTTTTACTTTGTGTGTATTGGTATTTTGTTTACATGTATGTCTGTGGGAGGGTATTGGAGTCCCTGGAACTGGAGTTACAGACAGTCGTGAGCAGCCATGTGGGTTCTGGGATTGAACCCTGGTCCTTTGGAAGAACAGCCCATGCGCTTAGCCACTGAGCCATTTCTCATATTAATATCTTTTCAAAGTATAAAAAAAAGTAGAAAGATAACATACCCCCAAACTTAGCCTCTCAGAATAATAATGATCACGAATATCTCATGATCTTGGGTGTGTTGGCTCAAGGTGTCCTTGGGTGGAAGACAAACTGAGATGAGGACTACAGCCCTTTGAAGGCTTGGCAGGGATGGGGTGGCTTCCAAAGTGACCCATGTGATGATGCAGGTCTTGGTTCCCAGCTCTGTGAACTTCTCCAAGGACAGTTTCATGACATGGAAGCTGGCTTCTCCCATCCCAAGTGATGGAAGAGAAAGAGAGGGAAAAGGGTGGAGGGAGAGGGGACTCTAAGAGAAGCTATGGTGCTTTTTAATATTCCTGTCTCAGAACCAGCATCTCAGGACTTGTGAGAAACAAGTTGGCAAATTTGTTTTCATCATGTAGGCAAAGGAGACAGGGATCTCTGGGGATTAGTCAGAGACTGCCTTTAGTCACAAAGTGGAGAGTCCTCAGGCAGTCCCCAAGCATGGAAGGAAAGAACACCTAAACACCCTCCACCTGTTACCATAGAACCGTTCTGGCTCCTCCTTCTCCCCCTCCTTTTTTTGGGGGTGGTGGGGTGGGACAAAGATTTTGATGTAATTAAGGTTCAGTCCCTTATCATCATGGTGGGAAGCATGGCAGCATGCAGGCAGACATGGTGCTGGAGAAGGAGCTGAGAGCTCTACATCTTGATCCCCAGGCAGCAGAAGGGGATTGTGTGTAACACTGGTGTGGCTTGAGCATATATAAAACCTCACAGCCTGGGCTGGAGAGGTGGCTCAGCGGTTAAGAGCACTGACTGTTTTTTCTTCCAGAGGTTCATTTCCCAGCAACCACATGGTGGCTCACAACCATCTGTAATGGGATGCCCTCTTGTGGAGTGTCTGAAGACAGCTACAGTATACTCACATATAATAAATAAATACATCTTAAACAAGACAAGAAAGAACAAACCCCTCAAAGCCCTCCTTTACAGTGACACACTTCCTCCAACAAGGCCACACCCACTCCAACAAGGCCACACCTCCTAGTAGGGCCACCTCCCTATGGGCCAAGCATTCAAATACAGGAGTCTATAGGGGCTATTCCTGTGAAACCACCACAGTTAGCATTTCCACTTAAGCCAGCAATCTGGCTTCCTCTTACTCAGTGAGCTAGGTTATATCTATTGTTATATGCTTGTGCTCTGTGTTGCTGCTCATTGTCTCCAGTTGTGTGATCTTGACTAGGTTTGTTTATTTCTTCTCAGAGATTGTTTTCTCTATGAAGTTGGGATCATAAAAGTAGCTTAGCAGGCTTCCCGGGGGAATGAAACAGCCCAATGTCCAGCACAGACATGGGAGGTTTCCAAATATATGACCCTTGTGTTGGCTCTGGCCAGTGCTGGAAAAACATCTCAGGTACTTGTGGGGTGGAGGTAGTTTAGTTTCCAGTAGTTCCCAGGAGTTCCCTCGGCCACCCCAGCCCCGATGTGCTGTGAACGAGTGAGAGGCTTGTGTTTCAGCTCAGTGAGTCTGGACGACTGGCTGGACTTCTCCAATACCAATGTGGAGAAGGCAGACAAACAGTTAAACAATTCAACGGCGCTGAAGACTCTGGTGGACCAAATCCTGTCCCAGACAGCCAATGACCTGCGCAGACAGTGCGAAGTAGTAGACATGGCATTCGTAAACGGGCTGAAGGAGACCAAGGACGCCAGGAACAAGCTGGCTGATCATCTGGCCAAGGTGAGGTCCAGGGGACACACTGTATTCATGAGGTCTTACTATGGAAGCATAAATGTCTGTGAGTGCTGGGCCTCTGTTTACACACACTCTGCAGAAGAAAACTGATCCAAAAGGAGACAGAGCCTAGGAGGGGCGGGGGGGGCGGGGGGCTGGGATCTGGGCACAGCCTTACGTCTTCCTCATGTGACATGAGGAGAAGGACCCTGCACTCATACATGATGAAGCATCCAGTCTCTCCAAATCTAGCTCTGGTTCTCTAGTCAACTGTCCCCGATGGTTTCCTAGTGGTACACTGGCAAATGGCTTCTGGAAGTAAAAAAAAAAAAAAAAAATAATAATAAATCTCTGAGATGTAGAACTTGCAGATTCCCATGGTGTAAATATTCCTACTGTGGTCAGTTCAGTTTCAGACTCCATGTTTAACAAAGAGTTACTGAAAATGTAACTACCAGAGCCCACAGGAGCCGAATCCCACACACCTTCTTCACTTCGGGACCTGGGGTCCGGAGCACATGTGACCAGTCCATAGCCTGGGCTCAGCGATGTGGAAAAGCAGGGTCTGGCAGGGGGCGGGTATGGGGAGTGCAGTGCCAGCCTTGTCTGTCACCTTGTCCTTCTTCTCCCTCTTCCTCCTCTTCCTCCTCCTCGTTTTTCCCATTGCCACCCTTCCTTTTAACAGGGTTTTTCTCTGATGCCATGGAACTTGTCTGGAACTAGTCTGTTGACCAGGCTGGCCTCAGACTCAGAGATCCACCTGCCTGTCTATTGAGTGCACCACTGCTGCTGCTGGCTGCACCCACATCTATTAGCTTCTTCTTCTTCTTCTTTTTTTTTTTTTTCCCCGAGACAGGGTTTCTCTGTAGCCTCGGCTGTCCTGGAACTCACTCTGTAGACCAGGCTGGCCTCGAACTCAGAAATCCGCCTGCCTCTGCCTCCCGAGTGCTGGGATTAAAGGCATGCGCCACCACGCCCGGCTCCTATTAGCTTTTTCTAAGACAGTTAAAAGAAGTATGTGAAACTGACTTTATACTATTTTACTTAACTTTCAATATAACATTATTTTAGCACACTATTCATATTTTTAGCATGTGCTTTGTAGTTTTATATTTTATATTTTGGGGGCTGGGGAGATGGCTATGTGGGTGAAATGCTTGAAGTGTGAGCATAAGGGGAATCCTGAGCTTGGATCCCCAGCATCTGGGTTAAAGGTAGGGTGTGGAGGCACACTCTGTGATAGATGCTGGGAGGGGCAGGTGGGTGTGGGGATGGAAGCCACCGGAGGGCTTTCTGCCAGATAGTCCATCTGGAGTAGAAAGGACCAGGTTCAAGGAGAGACCCTGCTTCAAAAAGAGGGTGGGGTACAATAAGGGAAGATACTCAGCATTGACCTCTGGCCTCCACGAATGTACATATGGGTATGTGCACCTGCAAATACATGCCTAACACACATGTACAGGCACAGAAACACTCATGTACACACACGTGCACACACAAACACACACATACCCCCCCCACACTCATGCACACACACATGCACACATACCCCCCTATACCCCCCCACACCTTTAAAATCTAATAGTCTAATGCATACAGGACCCTGTGTGGTAGCATATGACATTAGTCTTAATACTTGGGAGGCAGAGACAGACAGAGAGATCTGTGAGTTTGAGGCCAGCCTAGTCTACATAGCAAGATCCTGGCCAGCCAGGAATACATAGTGAGACTCTGATTTACAAAACAAAACTCTTAACATATACAGTCTCTTAGTATACTATAAATAAGTGGTTCAAGTTCAAAGGCACTAAGAGTTTGTAGGAAACCATGTTTCTGTTTCTAGAGTCTCAAATTTCAAGTTCCAATACAGACACAGCCATGTGAGCATGGGTAAAGGTCTGTGGACAGAAGGATCAGTGAGCATGGACTGTGAGTGACTCTGGGGACCCACAGCCTACTTGGAAGCCTTGGACTTAGGCCCTGTGAGAAGGGGACACAGTTGGCTTTCATCTGACAGGGCTCCCTGGTCAGAAGGAGACTTTGCAAGGGCAAAGGACAACCTCCAGCTCTTGTTCGTTTACAATGAGAGAACTGTTTACTCAGTGGGCTTCCCCTGAAAGCTTTATGATTAAGTGATACAGTGTTTAAAATAATCAAATGCACAGATCGGCAAATACTTTTCTATGAAAGAATCAAATAGTGAATATTGTAGGCATTCCGAGCCAAGTGGCACCAGGCAGTGTCTGTTGGTGTTTCTGCAGCAAGGAAGACAACACATTTCCAAAAAGTCTTCATTTTTGGAAAAATTTAGCAATAATAATAATGATAATGATAATAATCACAACAACAGAGTTTTTAAACGGTGGTCTATTTATAAGAAGAGAGGAATTCTGTTGTGGGGAGGTAGGATCTTGTTTTGTTCTGGTGCAAAGTTAGGGTTTCCTATAAAATTCTTCGCAAGCGTTCATTTGCCAACGCGGATTCATAACGAACTGTTACCTAACTCATCTAAAAATATAATTTCCCTCAGAGCCGTACTGCCAGCTGATGCCAAATGGTCCGAGCAGATGATTTTAGCTGGCTGTGCTCATTTCTTGGGAGGCATTGGGGGGGGGGGCGCGACTGTCAGGTGATTCTCCTGCTATTTGCCTCTTAGCAAGAAATTCCCTTTGAGCTGCAGCTGAGGGAGATGCTCCTGCACCGCTGATAAGTGAGCTCTGAAATCTGTACCTTTCCCTGGCCTTGCTTTGAGGACAGAACCCACTGCTGGGGGCTTGACAATGATGTTTGCAAATCTATGCAAGAAGGAAGTCTTCCTTCTTGGCTAACTTTTACAGGTCTGAGGTGTGGGGAGCAGCTTGTCACCAAGTCCAAGCCAGGTGGCCATGTCCTAAGCTGTGTGCCTCGGGCTGTCTTGCCTTGAAATTTTAGGCCAGGTTCAAAGAGGAAGATTTTTTTGAGTCTGCATCGAAAACTAATTTCCGAGAGACATACAGCATTTGTTGGCAACAATTGAGGGTGCTGCTTCCCCAGAAAAATTCTAGTCCTAGCCCTGGGCTAAACATAAACTGTAAGAAGGCATGTAGATGTGGCAAAGCCACAGAGCTAGTGAGGGGTGGGGGAGCATCCAGAACCATTGAGCTGCTGCTCCTGTGAAAGAGTGTGATGCCAAGTCTGAGAGCTAATGAAGTGCACGGGGAGGGGAGGGGTGGAGGGTGGGTGGGGGTGGGGATGAAGTCAGGCCAGCACCACACCAAACGCTTTTCAAAAGTTACACTTAAAAATTACTGTGTATGTATGTATGTGTAGCAGATGTGTATGTGCATGTGCGTGTATGTGTGTGTGTGTGTGTGTGCACATGTGGTGGCCAGAGGTTGACTTGGGGTGTCTCCTTTCATTCCTTCCCACCTTACTTTCCGAGACAAAAGTCTCTCGCTGAACCCACTGAGTAGCAAGCTCTGGGCAGAGGTCCTCTTGTCTGTGACCCCCTAACCCCGGTGCTGGGGTTACTGATGTGCTCTGTCACACCTGGCTTTTACACAGGTGGGTGGTGGGATTCGAACTCAGTTCCTTGTACTTGCATGTAGGCACTACAATGGAGCTAGCATCTCCCCTCTAGGAAGTACCTGTTAATGAATAGTACAGTGTCTAACTATAGGCTTTACATAACTTTCATTTTCATAGGCTTTGTAAATGTGTTCAGCCCAGCCCATTTTTACTCAACATGTATTTGTGCCATAACACCTTAGCAGTGTGTGTGTGTGTGTGTGTGTGTGTGTGTCCAGAAGATAATGAGAGATACCTTCCTCTATTGCTCTTTTTCTTATGTTTTTGAGGTAGGGTCTCTCACTGAATCTGGAGTTTGCCAATTTAGTCAGACTGGCTGGCCGGCCGGCCAGTGAGCTCCAGGGGACCCTCAAGCTCTGTGACCTTTCCCCATTCTTGGGGTTATAGAAGTCCACCACTGCTTTCAGCATTTATGGGGGTGCTTTGGATCTGACTTCAGGTCCTCGTGCTTGCCTTGCAATGAGAGAACTTTGCCAATGAGCCTCAGCCTATTTCTCAACTTTTTGAAAACAGTCATTCATGTAGAGCAGTGGTTCCCAACCTGTGAGTCATGACCCCTTTGGCAAACCTCTAGCTCCAAAAAATATTTACGTTATGATCCATACCAGTAGCAAAATTACAGTTATGGGGTAGCAATGAATATAATTTTTAAAGGTTTATTTATTATATGTAAGTACACTGTAGCTGTCCTCAGATACTCCAGAAGATGGCATCAGATTTCATTATAGATGGTTGTGAGCCACCATGTGGTTGCTGGGATTTGAACTCTGGACCTTTGGAAGAGCAGTCGGCGCTCTTAACCACTGAGCCATCTCGCCAGCCCCATGAATATACTTTTATGGTTGGGGGGGCTCACCACAACAGGACCCGTATTAAAGGGTCACAGCTGTAGGAAGGTTGAGAACCACTGATATGTCTAAGAGGTAGTCACTTCTTCTTCTTCTTCTTCTTCTTCTTCTTCTTCTTCTTCTTCTTCTTCTTCTTCTTCTTCTTCTTCTTCTTCTTCTTCTTCTTCTTCCTTCTCTTTTGGTTTGGTTTTTCAAGACAGGGTTTCTCTGTGTAACCCTGGCTGTCCTGGAACTCTCTCTGTAGATAAGGCTGGCCTCGAACTCAGAAATCCACCTGCCTCTGCCTCCCAAGTGCTGGGATTAAAGGCTTGCGCCACCACCACCCGGCCCCAGACAACTTCTTTTTTTTTTTTTTTTTTTGGTTTTTCGAGACAGGATTTCTCTGTATAGCCCTGGCTGTCCTGGCACTCATTCTGTAGACCAGGCTGTCCTCAAACTCAGAAATCCACCTGCCTCTGCCTCCCAAGTGCTGGGATTAAAGGCTTGCGCCACCACCACCGGGCCCCAGACAACTTCTACTAGACTTGCACTAGGCTTTCTTAAGTTGCTTCTTAACATTCCTTAAATTCATGGCCAGAGAATTGGCTTAGAGGTTAAGAGCCCTGGCTGATGTTTCAGAGGACTGCAATTGGTTCCCAGTACCCACATCAGATGCCTCACAACCCTGTGACTCCAGCTCCAGGGTTCAAAGTCAAGCAGAGGCAGATAGATTGCATGCCTGCGCAGTCAGTTCTCTCTGCTTCAAGACAGCACCGTGCTGCTGGGTCCACCTGTCACAAAGGCAGAGGGCAAAGGTCGACTTATTTCCAACCATCGTTCTGTGAGGTCCCTAAGGAACAGCTGCTGAAGGACCTGCCTCTTGGGGAACAAGTTTCCCATGAGAGACTCTGCTAAAAGTACAAAGGATAGCCAGCAGCTGAAGAACAACCTCCAGGACTGGCCTTCGGCTTCCGTGTTTACATACAAACGCACACCTGAACACACCTGAACCGCACACACATGCACTAACAACAGAGCTCAGGCGACACTGTCATTTTTCCCCCAGAATTCCAGGAGACAGAACCTGGTGCTGGTGTGTGTGTGTGTGTGTGTGTGTGTGTGTGTGTGTGTGTGTATATACACAAATAAATATCACCTTTCTGCTCCCGATTTGAAGGTACTTTTAACCAGGTAGGCAAGAGGCCCTGAGCAATATTGTGGGGCACAGCCGGCTGTATTAGCTATTTTGCTACTGCTGTGATAAAAACACCCCAGCAAAAGCAACTTAGGGAAGAAAAGTTTAGGGGGATAGATAGAGCCCCTCTTGTTAGGGAATTCTTGGCTTGATGACAGGGCCAGGAGTCTAGCTGTTCACATTTTCATCCATGCTCAGGAAGTAGGAAGAGAGAGAGAAGGAAGTGGAATAAGACCATAACACTTCAAAGCCCGCCTCCAGCAAGCCTCTACCTACTAAAAGATCCATACTCATCCAAACACTACCAACATCTGGGACCAAATGTTCACATACATGAGTCTGTGAGAGATATTTCTCACTGAAACCACTACAGTGGCCGAGCCTTTGCTGATGTTCTCCAGGGAAGGCACAACATCCGTGTGGGTGATGAGGTGACTCTCAGTCAGTTGGATCTGCTCTATGTCTGGGGTTCCACAGTTGGGGTTCCACAGTCTGCTTCGGGGGGCAAGTGGTCAGATTGTCTGGGCTTCTGCTTATGTGGGAATGTGAAGTTAGGCCTTAACGTTCATGGACATAACAGCTATGTCCATGCCGTTGATTTCCAAATAGCGCAGTGAAGCCTCACCTACTCCAATACTTTCCATCAGGTTATGGATGAAATTGCTTCCCAGGAGAAAAACATCACGGCTCTTGAAAATGCCATCACGCAGCAAGAAGGGCCAGCCAAGGTAGCACACACACGCCTGGAGACCAGGACACACCGGCCGAACGTGGAGCTGTGTCGAGATGTTGCTCAGTATCGGCTGATCAAGGAGATTCACGAGATCAACCACAATGTTGCCAGGTGGGCCGGCCCGTGCTGGGGTGTGACTTCAGCCCACGTCGTAACTTGCAGTGTTAGGGGCACAGCAAAGGGTGTTGCTGGCTCCGTAGAGTTGGAAGGATGCCCTTCCTAGCTGCCAGGCCTGCTAATGCCAACCAAAGCAGCTGTCGTCCATGAAGCAGAGCTCAATGTCAAGACATTTTGTCATAATGTCCAAATCCAGATGTTAGGTAATATCTGCCATTTTAAGTGTTGGCTTTCCTTTTCAGTGCTGAAAATAAAGCCCGGGGCCTTGGGCTCGCTATGCAAGAACCCTGTCACTGAGCGAGATCTCCCAACTCTTGCTCTGAGACCAGTTCTTGCTAAATAGGTTAGGGTGACCTTGAACTTGCTATGTAGCCCAGGCTGGCTCTTCAGTCACGACCCATCCCTTGAGCGCTGGTATTAAAGGTGTATGCCGCTACTTCAACCAATATGTGTCATAAGCCTGGCTGTAGCCAGCAGTCAGGAAGCACTGCCTAGAGAAGCAAGGGAAATAAAAGTATCAGTTTGACTACATATCCAAGCGTGTTCCCCCTCCCGCTGGAACAAAGGACCCAGAGCACGTGATTATCCCTCATGCTCTTCTTCCCTCAGGTTAAAGGAAACCCTGGCCCAGGCTCAGACGCAGCTGAAGGCACTGTACCGCCGGCAGCTGGCCCTGCAGGAGGAAATCCAGGTCAAGGAGAACACCATCTATATCGACCAGGTGCTGTGTATGGAGATGAGGAAGTCCATTCCACCTCGAGATGGCGATGACCATGGGGCCTGGGAGGGGGGTATCCGCGCAGAGGCCATCTGCTGATAGGAGCTATTCAGAGCCTTATTAAACTGCATCGTAAGACAAGAGTTAGCACAGAGCTCTCATTTCAGGTGGGTGGAACTTTGGGCAGCCTGCTGCAGCCTCTTGGCAGGACCCCTCAGTCCTGCTAGGGTCTGTGACTTGGGGACAAGGCTCTGTTCTACCATGGTTGTTGATGAGGTAGATATCTCACAATTTAATGCTAGATGTCAGCACTAGACATAGGGATGGCAGAGGTCTTGGGGCCAGGGGAT
Organism: Mus minutoides; assembly: GCA_902729485.2. Classification (NCBI taxonomy): domain Eukaryota; kingdom Metazoa; phylum Chordata; class Mammalia; order Rodentia; family Muridae; genus Mus; species Mus minutoides. The sequence goes on along the minus strand of CACVCL010018850.1, from coordinate 96,533 downwards.
GGAGCCATTAGAGAGACATTCCACTCAAAAAACCCAAGCTGGGGCTGGGTTTTCTATCCAAGGGATCCCTTCCTTTCTCATGGAGTAGGATGCAATCCATTTACCCTAAGAAGCTTAGATGCCCCCTTCCACCTCCTGGCAATTCATTGCAAGTCCATGCAAGTGTAAGAATCAGATGAAAGAGAAGGCTGTTAGGAGAAGATAGGACAGGGCCAAGGGGACTCTCACTTGTTTAAAGGTTAAAAGTTAAATCTAGGGGGCAGGGAGGAGCAACAGAATTGTTTGGGTCTGTGTTTGTGAAGTCAGAAAGGAAATGTCTCTGGCTCAAAGACCAGGAGAAGGTTCTGAAAGCAGTGGTCATGTGTGTTTGCTCTAGGATTCTTACACTAAGAGCTGCAGTTTCTGATTGACAGCTGGAAAAGACAGCAACCTGGGCTAGGAAGGCAGGTCTCTGCCCAGCCTGCATCTTTCAGCACTCCCATGTGGTGGCAGGAAGTTTTACTCTTAATTTTTCCTTCCCGAAGAGAAACTCCATAGTTTCCTGTTTGATCCTAGACTATTTAGTAGTCACTGCGTGTTTTTATTTTGTTGCATTTTTCACTTTAAAAACGATTAGCAGTAATAAAAAAGAAAAAAAATTAATTTGAGCTTGCAGATTCAAATTCATGCTATGGATCTGAATCTCTTAACAATGGTTAAGAGTAAAGGGGTCAAGGAATAGGTAAGATGGCTTAGGCACTTGTGGCCAAGCTTGAAGACCTGAGTTTGATACCTGGGACCCACATGGTGGGAGAACTGACTCCCACAAGTTGTATTCTAACTTTTACACTTGCTCCATGACCACTCCCTGCTCCCCCCCCCCCAGCCCTGCCCCAAACACACAGCGTATGTGCATGTGATAAAAAACAATTCTTCGCCAGGCGTGGTGGCGCACGCCTTTAATCCCAGCACTCGGGAGGCAGAGGCAGGCGGATTTCTTAGTTCGAGGCCAGCCTGGTCTACAAAGTGAGTTCCAGGACAGCCAGGGCTATACAGAGAAACCCTGTCTTGAAAAACCAAAAAAAAAAAAAAAAAAAAAAACAACAAAAAAAACCCAATTCTTCATAGAGACTAGGTGTTGGCGCAGGATGGGGAGACAGCTTACTGGGTAAAGTGTGGGTATAAGGACCTGAATTTGGGTCCTGAACACCCATATGAAAAATCTATACATGGCCGTGTGTGTAATCTCAGTGCTGGGAGAGGGAGACAGGAAGATTCTGTCACTGGGCAGCCAGTCTTGCCACACCAGTGAGCTCCAGATTCAGCAAGAGACTCCCATCCTAAAAACAAACAAACAGGGGCTGGTGAGATGGCTCAGCAGGTAAGAGCACCCAACTGCTCTTCCGAAGGTGATAAGTTCAAATCCCAGCAACCACATGGTGGCTCACAACCATCCTTAATGAGATCTGGCGCCCTCTTCTGGAATGCCTGAAGACAGCTACAGTGTACTTACATATAATAAATAAAATAAATCTTAAAAACAAACAAACAAACAACACAATTAGGGCAGGGGGAGGCTAGAGAGATGGCTCAGCAGTTAAGAGCACTGACTGCTCTTCCAGAGGTCCTGAGTTCAATTCCCAGTAACCACATGGTGACTCACAACCACCTGTAATGGGATCTGATGCCCTCTTCTGGTGTGTCTAAAGACAGTGACAGTGTACTTACATACATAAAATAAATAAAAACAAAACAAGATGGACAGCAATAGAGGCAGAACTCTGATGTTGACCTATGACCTCTATATACTTGCATGGGCTCTCTCTCTCTCTCTCTCTCTCTCTCTTTCTCTACACACGGAGCCTAGCATTACTGTAGATGGTGGAGTGAGATAGCCTGTGTCTAGAGCCCTGCCCTCAGCCTGTCTCGGAAGTAAATTCTCAATAACTAGAAGCCCTTTGGAACACAACCCCCATGTTGCCACACTAGCCTCAGGTTTTACAGTATTGTTTTCCTCCTGATTGTGTGTTGCACCCGTGCCCCACATTGCTGCACCATTGCTACAACCATTACACACCTCCTGAAAGGTCTGATTAAGCCATTTTCCATGTGGTAGCCATTGCTCTGCCCGAGAGAGCTCTGGCTGTCGACAGCTGCTCGGACTAAGTCACCGCCAACTGCCTCTGCCTCTGCTTTCTGCGTTAACTTTTGGAATCCTGACACCTAGTGGACAGTAGGTGGTAAGCACCCGGCTCCAGCCAGAAAACCAGGAGACCTGGATTCTAGACCTGACCCTGTCAGGAATGTGTCTCTCCCTCTTAGGGCCACCGGTAGAAAGAGAGGACTGAGTAGAGAGCCTAGAGGCCCTCTCATCTCTGACACTTCCCAGATCTGGGGCACTTCATGGGGGGCACGAAACCGTCTCAGGATACAGACCCAACTCCCAGGAGGTTAGGATCTGGGTGTTTATTCTCTGCTATCAGCAAGTGACTAAACTGAAATGGAAAGACCCTCTCAGAACCCCAATGCCTATTGGAGTTCTGTGACTCAACCACTCAGGGTCTAAACACCACCCTTCTGAATGCCTTCTCACACCCTGAGTAAGGTGTGAACTCCCTGCCCCAGGGCCCAGTAGAAAGTCTGTGGGTGCTCTGCTGCTCTGGTCCAAAGGAGCAAAACTATCTTCTTTTCCAACCGAGGGCAGACCTCAGAGCTTCTGCCGACTCAACACAGGGATGGGGCCCGACAACAGCATTCTAGGAAATGGCCAGCAACATTCTAGGGAAATCTTCCTCAGGCTCTGAATTTGTTTAGTGCCAGGCTCTGCATTAGATACTGCTCATAGCAGATCCATCATCAGTCAGCCTGTGGAGGACCCAGAACACGTTTCACAGCTTCATGAGCCTCAGTTTCCCCATCTGTAAAGAAGGATCATAAAACCCAGGCCAGTCCAATAAAAAAGGTCACTCAATGCAGTGTTGAGCAGGCATTGTGGGGAACATGATTTACATTTCTCGATATAGAAATATGAAATCCAGGAACACTATAATTTCCAGAGGGCAAACGTGTTTGTTTACCTACTTGCTGGCACTCACCTGGAATGAGGACATTTCACCAAGAAAGTTGTTCTGGTCCATTTTACAGGGGACACCTGCAGTAGCCCGAGGCTGTCAAAATCTTGGTAGCTACCAAGTCCACCAGCTACAGTCCTCTCTACCCATTCAAACCAGACATCTTTTCATGATAGCGTAAGCCTATTCTTGACAGGTGCAGTGGGATTCATCTTGTGAGGTAGAGGCGGGAAGTTCAGGAGTCCACAGCTAGCCTGGGCTACATAGTCCAAGGCCAGCCTGGGCTACATAGTGAGGCACTATACAGAAAACAACAAAAACATTATTTGTAGGCGATAAAAACTTTAGATCCTATCCTTTAAGACAGGTGTCATTTAAACTTGAGCTTTTGTTAAATAGGACTAAAGTTGAACTTGTCCATAATCAATATGAAAGAAAGAGAGTATTAAAGTTTCACCTTTTCATAGTTCGGTTATCCCAGCAGGGAGTGGAACCAGGTTCCACTATGAGAGGTGACAGGCAACAGGTAGGAAGTGGGCGCTATGAGAGGTGACAGGAAGTGGGCGCTATGAGAGGCGACAGGTTGAGCTGAACACGGTGTGTATGGGGGGCAGGGATTTCCTGCATGGGATCAGTGACTTTAAAAGAGTCCCAATGGGGTTGGCAAGATGGCTCAGTGGGTGAGAGCACTGACTGCTCTTTGGAAAGTCCTGAGTTCAAATCTTAGCAACCACATGGAGGCTCACAACCACCCGTAATGAGATCTGACGCCCTCTTCTGGTGCATCTGAAGACAGCTACAGTGTACTTATGTATAATAATAAATAAATCTTATAAAAAAAAAAAAAGCGTCCCGAGAGCTTGCTGTTTCTTGCTGTCCAGTTTGGACATAATCTATGAATCTGAAACGGGCTTTTGCCATCGCATGCCACCGGCTCCTTAACCTTGCATTCAAAATTTTCCCAAAGTGTGAGAAATAAATGTCTACTCTTAATGTTTTTGTTTGTTGTTTTTGGAGACAGTGTGTAGCCCCGGGTGTCCCAGAACTCACCAGAATGGCTGACCCTTTCAGACTGACAGCCACTCAGTGCCAAGGTGTTGACTTCTAACCCAGCCACGAACCATTTTAACAAACAGGTTCATTTTGCAGGCAGCGCATTTACTTTGCACTACTACTGCAAATGGGCAAGTAGACTGTCTGTGTGGTAGGGAGCAACCAAGGGCATAAAACTTAACGCCAACTAAAACAGCGTAAAAGCAGCGGCTTTCCGAGCCGTGTGCTGGCTCGCACCTGTCACTTCAGCATCCACAGAAGACCCTCAAGCTGAGGGCTCCCATCCGAAAGACCTGTTGGATAGCGTGTTTGGAGGTTCTAGCAGGGGAGTATAGCTACGCTTGACTAAAGGCTGGCCCTCCTGCATTCAGGGAAGGTTGTGAAGAACATGGAGTTGTGAGGGAGGAGGGGGACACCTGTATAGCCAGATAGATCAGCGGAAGCAACCCTGACAATCAGTGGAGTGACACGTGTTGCAACCAGATCTCGATCACGCCCAGAAAGATCTATTTGAAATTAACACTCACTCACCTTTCATGTTGGGGTCCAGGCGTCACTCCACAAACCACAAGAACACGGACCTCAGTCTCTCCAGGATAGTCTATTGAGCGTTTGATCCAGGAGTGATCAGGGATGCAGACCAGACCCGGGAGCTGACTGCGGCTCTGAGCCAGGATCCTTTAGAGCTTTTAAACCTGAAATTCACAAACATCTGTGCCAAGTTATTCCACCAATCAGGATTTAGGAATAGGGCATTCCTTAGGAATATGTCTTTGTTGTACATTTATCCTGTTCCCATTGATTGGGGCATTCAACTGTGACAGGGACTTGCCTCGTCTACCATCTGTGTCTTAATTTGCCGTCCAGGATGTCAGTTACCCATGTACACGGCTCTTTCTGCCAAGTAGGACATCAGTTCCCAGGGAAATTGTGGGAACTTGAAACTGTACTTGACACCTACTCAGAATGGAAGTCTTATTCCAAATGGTTTCTTACGTTGGTGCAGGTGTCTCTCTTGTGTTGGGGTCCATCCCAGGGGCAGCTTATAAAAGCCAAAATCATAAATTTCCTACACAGATGCAGGAAGTGCTGCCAGCCGGTTGGTTTGGGTCCAAGCTTATTGTGGCTAACTGTATGAAGCAGTTCTAACTGACCTGTAATTTGATTGGTTTCCAAGGACACCAAAACACAGAGCATAACAGAATATGCAATCAACTGGGGAATGAGAACGTTTCTTAGTAACAGCAGAAGATGGTAGGCTAAACAGGCAGCAGTTACCCAGGCCTTCACATTTCATGTGTCTGTTTTGTTGTTGTTGTTATTGTTGTTTTGTTTTGTTTTGTTTTGAGACATGGTTTCTCTGTGTAGTCCAGGCTGTCCTGGAACTTGCTCTGTAGACCAGGCTAGTCTTGTACTCAGAGATTCACTGGTCTCTGCCTCCCGAGTGCTGGGATTAAAGGTGTGTGCTCCCACCACTCAGCTTTTAAATGGTTATTCTTAAACAGAGAGATTTAGAGAGGAGTGGGGGGGGGGAAGCTTCATAACCCATGTCTCTTCCCCCCACCCCACCCCTGAGTTTCCAGAAAACTGCCCCCGAGGTCACTTTCCAGCTCCCAGAGGTTTTCTTCTCTGAGGACCATGCAGTGCACAGAGAAGGCTGCTCAGCCACACTTGTGTGGCCAAGTCTGACCTCCCTGGAGCTAAGCTGTTCATCATCTGTATTTTAGGAATCAGGAGTTTGAAACGGAAGTACACAGAAGGTGGGAGCACCCTTAGGGCTCTGGAGAGAAGCGAGTGTCTCTGATCCTCTCATGCAGAGTTTACCACCAGTCCTTTCTGTAAATGCTCTTTCTTAGTTGAAGCTTCTAGAAATTTCTATCATTTTCTCCTTTAAGACGTTAACCAATATGTGTTGAAGGGAACACAGTGAATGGCCCTGCTGAGATCAGACAGTATGGGGGACATTGCTGCTTATCTGAAGCAGGCTCCATGGAAACAGCAGGTATCATCTTGCTCTGTTCCCCCCACTGTGGGGAATTTCCTCCTCCTCCACATGACCTGGCAGCCCCCAGCCTCTCTCCTCTTTTCTTCCCACCACAGTTGACTGGGCCCAGGAGAGGCTGCTACTGAATGCTGGGTCAAGAAGCCCCTCTCCTGAGGAATTTGGACTTGGGAAAGAAAAGCCTCAGTTCCATCTGGCTGCCCTTCTGGATAGAGTCTCTGGAGCGTGGATGACAGCTGTTGTCTGTTATGTGAACCGGAAACAGAAAGCCAGTTAATGATGAGAGAGAAAAAGTGGCAGCCAGTGTACCAAGAAAAGTGACAAGAGCAGGCCACACCTCCACCAATACAACTCCCTGTCCTCAGCTCCAGGCATTTTCTGAAGCCCCTGGTTCTGAGAGACCCTCAGTCCTCTCACGCTGAGCCCTCCCCCCATCATTGACTCCGAGTGAACTTTCATGACTCTGACACAAAGAGCTGTGACAGGCTATGGCTGCCTGACAGGGGCAGAATGGGGTGTGGTGGGGGGGATGCTGGGAGTAAGGCCACTCTTAGGTGTGGTCTTGATAAGTAGATGTAACTTGGTGGGAATGGAGGGGACATTCCACACAGTGGTACAACACACACAAATTCAAAGGGTTAGGAAGGGCTGAATCTGTTACTAGACTATCGAAGAGATGGGTGTTTGGAGGTCCGTAGGAAGTATTTGATAATCTCAAATCTAAACCAAGTAGGGGGTATGATAGGCTTATAGGTAGTGTTGTAAATGTGGCCCCTAACACCGAGACATGCTTGATGTGTGTAGTAGTGCAGTCCGTGACTTCCATTTTATAGGTGGGCAAACTGAGACCTGGGAGGGTATCAACATAGGATTCAAACTCAGGCTGCGGGCCCTTTACAACCATAGCAGAATTCAGTAGCAAGGAATGATGCCGTGTGGAAAAAGTGTGGCATGGTTGGTAATTGGCTCCTTGTGACTCAGATCTCAGATTTAGAGTCTGAGTTTAAAGTTTCCAGATCCAACCTGAGACTTTAATACTTTAATCCTGGGGAGTGACCTGAGGCCGTAATATCTTAATCCTGCCGAGCCTGCTTCCCAGGATAACTTAAACTCCCTACGTTTAAATTTGCCTTAAGTTTGGAAAGGGGTGAGTGACCGCAGGCCCCAGGTAAGTGAAGAACCGGCCTTTTGTATGGAGGAACTACAATCAGTGACTTAGCTTTTCCGATGCAGAGGGAAACTGTTAAGGGAATTAATTACAAATGCCATTCTGTGTGCTGGCTGGCTTGTGGGCTCTCCAATCACCTCAAATCTTGTTGCATTTGACTGTGGTTTGGCACACACACTCCGCCATGAGCAATACCTCCCCTGCTCTGGATGGTCAGCTGCATATGGAGCGCTGAGATAGAGGAGACAGATCCCAGTGTCAGCTGACAGCCATGTATATTCACAGGTTTCCCTTGATCCGTGAACAAAATGGGTTTTCCCTCTTGTGGGCAGTGGCTCTGTGAGACTCAGTTCTGACCAAGGGGACAACAGAAGAAGCTGGCTGGGGATTCTGGAAAAGCCTTCTCTTCACACACACCCCGCCCGCCCCACCCCTGCCTTGACATTGGCTCTATCTATATACAAGGCTGCTGCTGCCTCCAGAAGCCATAGGGAAAGGTCGGAAGAGACACAGATGTACTAATGGGAGCCCCAAAGCAAACCAGCAGCTAACTAACTCCAGCCAAGGTGCTTAGAGCACAGTTGAGCCTGTTCATCCTGAGTGGTGTACTGGCTGGTTGTGTGTGTCAACTTGACACAGGCTGGAGTTATCACAGAGAAAGGAGCTTCAGTTGGGGAAATGCCTCCATGAGATCCAGCTGTAAGGCATTTTCTCAATTAGTGATCAAGGCGGGGAAGTCCCATTGTGGGTGGTGCCATCTCTGGGCTGGTAGTCTTGGTTCTATAAGAGAGCTGGCTGAGCAAGCCAGGGGAAGCAAGCCAGTAAAGAACATCCCTCCATGGCTTCTGCATCAGCTCCTGCTTTCTGAACTGCTTGAGTTCCAGTCCTGACTTCCTTTGGTGATGAATAGCAGTATGGAAGTGTAAGCTGAATAAACCCTTTCCTCCCCAACTTGCTTCTTGGTCATGATGTTTGTGCAGGAATTGAAACCCTGACTAAGACAGTTGGGGTGTGGCCACTCTGATCACTCCATCTCAGATGTGAAGTGTGGATCCTAAAGCCAACCAGCTATGTCAGTTATTCCAGAAATATTTGAGAAGCTAAAGATTATGGGGCAGTAGTGCTGAAGCCATATTTGTTAAGAGGGAGACTTCCTGGAGCTGAAGCAAGGTGTCTGGTAAGAGAGACCACCAGAGGTCTCATTCAACTCCCCCACTGTCCAGATGAGAAACCCAAGGTCTGGCACAGGACAGGAGAGTGCGTGCCAAGACCTGGGGCAGGCCAAAGGGGAGAAGGCAGGCCCATTTCCTGTGGAGAGCTCCTTACTCTTCATGATGCACTTTCTAAACACCACAAAGGAGGAGCCTGCAACAGGAAGACGACTGCCTGCCAGAGGTCCTGCAGCTAATGTTGTTGGTGGCAGGTTGGGTCTTGGGCCATCAGATCCTGAAATCAGCATCCCTGGCCCCAGAGTATTTTTCAATCAAAATTCCTTTATTAATGTTGGCATGCATTTTTGTTTTGTTTTTAATTAAACATTAGGAAAACTCTCCTTGACAATCTTGAAGCCGAGGGGACGGAGTTGTTTGTCCATCCACATGTAGTTGGGTCTCAAGGCTCCTTGAGAGGAAGCTAATGCTAGCCCAAAGCTTTCTTTGGTTCTTCACAAAAGTAAGCTCACACCATTCAGTCAGTGGGCCTGTGACAACGGAGCTTTTAAAGCTTAGGTATTTTTAAATGTTTTTATTAACACGATTAATTACACGTAATAATAAGTTTCATTATTGCCTTTCATAATTGTAATAATGTATTTTTAAAAATTTAAATTTATGGATGACAGAATTGTGCTGGTGTTAGGGACTAAGAAGAGCTGGAGGAGGTGGCGACCGTTCCCCCCCTCCCCAAGATGCTGTCCTTTGGTGTAAGTTACAATCGATTAGGGATCGTTTCTCAGACTCAAGTCAGAAATGTGAGTTCAGATAAGTGAGGCCTACATTGCCGCTTTGAACACCTCAGAAGGGGAGAATGGATTTATCAGGGAGTGAAAAAGAAGAGCTTGCTAAGAGTCAAAGAGAATAATAAAAAGTCCAGAATTCAGGCTCCTTCTCCTACCAAACGCAAGAACTGCTCTGACCACAAGTCCAAGGATCGCTCTGAAGATATAGGGGCTGCTAAAGAGTCAAGTGAGAAGGGTCGGGACAGAGATTAGAGTCGGAAGAGACTCAAGTGGAAGCAGCAGAACCAGGTCCAGGTCCAGCTCAACCTCCAGCTCCGGCTGCAGCACCAGCACAGGCTCAAGCCTTTGCATCCCGCAGCTCAGGAAGCTCCAGTCCGTCCCTGTCCCTCCGCCCCTCCCTCTGTCCCTCCGTCTCTCCGTCCCTCCGTCCCTCGTTCCTCCATCTCTCCGTCCCTCCGTCTCTCAGTCCCTCCGTCTCTCAGTCCCTTCGTCCCTCCGGAAGCTCCAGTTCTAGCAGCTCCTCCAGCTCCCTGAGCCCTTCTCGGTGCAGGCATGACAACAGGCAGCGTTCCAACTCCAAATCCAAACCACCTAAAAGAGATGAAAAAGAGAAGAAAAGGAGGAGCCCTTCACCCAAACCCACCAAAGTGCACATTGGGAGGATCGCCAGGAATTCGACCAGGAATTCCAGGATCGTATCATGGAAATATTTTCTACTTAGGAGAAAATTAAAATGATTGGCATGCCTATAGAGAGGATGCATCCTTATCTACCCAAATCTATGCATACGTGGAATTTGGGAATCCAGACGAAGCAGAGAAGGCGCTGGAACACGTGGACAGACGACAATTGATGGCCAAGAGATCACACTGCTACTGCTGTGTTGGTACCCTGGCCTCGGCCACCACCTCGGCTATTCAGCCCGCTCAGGAATGTGCTTTCACCACCTCCCATGTGGCGCAGGTCACCCCCACGGATGAGGAGGTCTCACTCCCTAAGACACAGGCCCCTGTGAGTAGAACGTCTTGATCTCCAGGCCACCGCTGCCACAGGAGCCGCTCCAGTTCCAATTCCTAATAAGGAGGGGTATTGATTTGTACCTCTGTAACTTATGTTCCCCAGGCTGTTTTGTCCTTTTCTCTAGCCAAATGAGGATCTATAAGGAAGGGTCCCTTACTAGGGTAGGCTTTGAAGACAGCAGTTGAGATCTTTCCTCTGCAGGAGGGTTTTGGTTTGGAGGGGAACTGTTGATTCAGGACTATGCCCATAGGGGTACCCTGAAGTTTTCTGGTTAGAAAGTTCACCCCTTCCAGATCTTGATAGCCTGTTTGGAGGCAGAGCCAACTGGGACAAGCAAGCTTCCATATGGCAATACATCATTTCCACAGGTGACCTAGGACCAATCAGACAACCTGGGGTTGCTGTTGCCCTGCCACACCTGTGGAGAGGACCGAGCTGCTGTTCTCTTAGGCCTGACCGTATCCCCTGCTGGTACGCTTCAACTTCTAGGGTTAAAACCTTTGCAGGATTCCTTCACAAATGGTTGTCTTTTCTTTCCCCATGTCTCTGTTGGTTCTAAAATTGGTGAGCCCAATTCTACAGGGTCCTCATGAGACCTACCCCACCCCCACTGTCACGTGAAACATGGTGATGTTTCAGGCTAACCTTGGCAATGTGTACATTGCCTCTTTTTGCTTTTATTGTACAGTCAGTACTACAAAATTGTTTTGAGTTTTATAACTTTGTAGCATTTTCGATAAAGTTGCATTTGTTCTTGTGTATCATGAAAGGACAGTGTTGAATAAACCTAGGATTAGAATGTAAAAAACAAAAACAAATGAAATTTAAATTTATGTACGTGTGGGTGGTATGTATGTGTGATGTGTGTGTGTGTGTATGTATATGTGTATGTATATGTGTGTGTGTGTTTGATATGTGGTGTGTGTGTGATGTGTATGCGTATATATGTGTGTGTGTTTGATATGTGGTGAGTATGTGATGTATGTGGATATGTGTATGTAGATACGTGTATATGTTTGATATGTGGTGTAAGTAAGATTTATATACAGAGAGGACAATTTTATAGACTCATTTTTCTTCTTCCATCTTTTCATAGATTCAAGAAACTGAACTCAGGTTATCAGGCTTGTGTTGGTAACCACATTTACCATCCGAGCAATCTTGCGGGTCCCTAGATAATGTTATTTTGAACACATTCACCCCATCTCTCTTCCTTCTCCCACTGATCTTGTTTCTCTTCCCATCTGTCCCCTCCTCCCTCTTCTGGTGACTCAGTGAGTTTTATTAATGTGACTTACAGGAACATGACGAGTTTTTAAATTCAGTAGTGGCTAAACTAATGAAGAAAATGCTGCTCTCTCCCCATGGATCCTCAGGGTGGGTGGGGCTAATGAGCTCCTCCCACTTCTGTTACAAGGTACCAAGAAGCATACATCTTGTGCAGGTCTTGTATAATCAAAGCTGCCAAGAGTTTAAGGGTGCAATAGCCACACCATGCCCGGAAGACAGTGTTTCACAGCATCCATCCCACCTCTGGCTCTTGCACTTTTTACAGTTCCCCTTCTGTAATATTCCCGAGACTTGGAGGAGGAGATACGGAGATCTCACTTAGGGCTCAGTGTTTGATAGTCATTTATTCTGAGCACTTTGACTAGTTCCGAGTCTCTGTACTGTTGCATCTCCAAAGAGAAGTTTCTCAGACCAAAGCTCTCATCTACAGGCAGCACTCATCTACAGGCAGGAACATCATTATCCAGAAAGCAATTTGATGGGCATATCACTAAGAAAAAACAACAACGGTAGTTTCCCTAATAGGGCCTGTGACATCTAAGCCACAGAATTTTGACCAACTGTGATTTCTCCCAGTGGAGCAGGCCACTAATTCAATCAGAAAACAATTGGTTAGCTCCATAACAGACGTACCCCTATCGTACCAGCGGGCACATGTTGTCTGCCTGGCTGGCAGAAGCAGACACTATCTGAAAAAGCCACTTCTGGCCCGCTGTGGAAAGCGCTGTGATGGAACAGGAGATATGACAGTGGCTCTCTGGATTGATTGATCACAGAAAGGCTTTCTGGTGGGCTGATTTGGGAGCTGGGAAAGGCAAATATGAATTTGGCATTGTGTGAGTGCCTGAGGGAAACCTCTAGATTTCATAGTAAACAGCCAGTATCTAGAGAAAGGGGCAGTGTCATACAAACCAAGATCAAGGACTGCAGTCAAATTGTGTAGGCCACAGCAAAGTTCAAGCCAGGCACTGGTGAGAGTCACGGATCAGGCAGGTTTGACCAGGGTTGAGGGTTTGGAAGGTAGGTAGAGAGATGAGTGGAGTCTTTAACCTGCTGTTTCTGGGGGTGATGAGCTTAAGCCAATCAGAGGTTGTGGGTGGGTCCAGAGGCCAGGCCAAGTAAAGTTCTCTGCGTCTTGGGCCTCTCATTTTTTTCTATGCCATTTGTCATCTGCTATGGAAGGTAGAGCTATGGAAATAGGGGAATTTTTATACTTAGTGTCCTCAACAGCCCAAAATGGAGACTTGTCTTTCTGGGTTCATCGTTTGTTTCTAGGGAAAGGGAGGGGTGGCCACTAAACATGCAGTAGTTTATCTTCTGCTCAGATCACTTTCGCTTGTGGTATCTGGGGAGTGGGTTGCAGAGATGGCCAGAAGGAGGGTAGAGGTCACGGCAGAGAGTAGCTGGCCAGTAAGAGCCTGAAGAGCTGAAGGAGCCCTGGCTGCCTGGTCTTGCAGGGAGGGTCAAGCATTGAAAAGAAAAACTCTGAATAATAATTAAAAAAATGAAATAATAATTAATAACAATAGTAATAATAATGAAAATATGAATAATCGGGAATACTGAATGATGTAGCCAGCTCAGGGAAAGCTAATCTCTGGAACCTTGGCTTAGTCAAGGCCCTAGACACACAGTGCCCCAGAGAGTGTTAAAAAAAATAGACTCACTGAAGATGTTTTGGCTGGAGGCTTTTCACACTTAGGGTCTTGAAGGATGTTCATATCAAGACATGAAGCTTATCCTTAGTCCTTAAATTGTCAACATGACTAGAGATTACTAATATTGATGTTACTTTATTATCCAGTTGATGGACATTTTACTTGGAGATACTTTTCTTTCCATGATAGCCTCTTCAGGATTCAGCTTTGGCCGGCTTTTCTGAGTTTGCATTTCTGTGCAGCGGTTTTCACTTTTTAGCCACAGGCAGCCACTGACAGGCTTGGGGGCACCCTGCAGGTTCTGATGTGGACGGAGGGAGAGGAGGGATTGGATACACTCCCTATGGATGACGCTGGCTGACGGAGCATGCAGTCTCGGGGTCACCTCTGGTTCTCATCATCTCGACTGCTCAGAAACTTCTCGTGGGGTGGCAGGTGAGTCCCCCTAGCCCCCTGTGCTTCTGGCTCCACTTCTCCCATGTGCAAAGCAGAAAGCTGAGTTTGTATGAGGGGCTGCTGTGGAGATTGGTGAGGCGTCTTCTCACTTTCTTACACTACCAGCCCCTGCTGGAATCCTACAGAACACTTGTGTCTAAATTAGTTCCACTATCGTATCGGGCTCACGAGCTCTGTGCTCCGCACAGCTGCTTTAAATGGTGCATTTGTCTTAATGCCCAGAACAAAACACTGTGAAACAGTTGCTGACTGTAAACTAAGTTGGAGTGAGCTCCAAATCAGACCTTATTCTGTTCATTTAAGAACAGCTAGAGCTGCTTCTGATTCTAGTGTGGCGCTGGGGATTCACAATGAGCAAATATTCACGTTCTCAAGAACTTTGCATCAACTGAATATTTAGGGCTGTGTGTGTGTGTGTGTGTGTGTGTGTCTATGATTAAGGTTTCAAAATATGTCCTTTTGTAAATGTAGGAAAACATGAGTCAGCTTGATTAAATTGTCTTCTTAGGCACCACTCCAGGAAGTTGCACCTGGCAGATGGTCTCTGTGGGTGTCATTCGACCAGTGAATTCACAGGATTCTGTGGCTTCAGACTGCAAATCAGAAAGAATGTCTGTGTATCCCTCTCTCCAGTGGTTATTTGAGTAATATGTATAAAAGGATAATCACCTATCGAAGAAAAGGGCTATTTTATGTGTACAAAAGATTGCCTGTGAGGAGAAATTGGTTTTAAAGTTTTCTTTTGTTGTTGGTATACAAAACAATGGGTTTTCTGATCACATTTTCATGCACACATATCATTATATTTTGTTCTTTCATCTCTCACTATGGTCCTGTCCCTCCCTGCTCCCCTGCTCCCCTGTTCCCCTCCTTGTCCCTCCCTGCTCCTGCTGGCTCCTTTCCACACTAACCATTGTCCTTCTGTCATGTCATCGATGTAGGCCATATATCTGTGTATTTGCATATGATTTATGTAGTCTTGATTCTCTTGAGTTATTGTTGGTGACCTTTCCCCTCGAAACAGCGACATTCATCATTCTAAAAGCATCATAATTACCAGCAAAAATTGGGTTTCCATTACTGTGAAGAAATACCATGACTAAAGCAACTTTTATATAGGTCAACATTTAATTGGGGCTGGCTTGCAGGTGTCTGAGGTTTAGTCCATTATCATCATCAAGGCAGGAAGCATGGCAGTGTCCAGGCAGGCATAGCACCGAAGGAGCTGAGAGTTCTACATCTTGTTTCGAAGGCGAAAAGGAGACCTGCTCTTCTGTCCTGGGCGGAGCTTAATCATAACACCTTAAAACCCACCCCCACATTGATGTACTTCCTCCAAAAAGGCCACACCTCCTAATAGTACCACTTCTCATAGGCCAGCATATTCAAACCACCACATGAAAGAAGCCAGTCAGAGAAAGATAAATGTTGCGTGCTCTCATTTAAATATGAAAGCTGGAAAAGTTGGTCTTAAAGGAAAAAAAAAGAGCGTAATAGAAATTGCAAGAGGCTGGGAGAGGTGGAGGCAAATAGAGGTTGGATGGTGGGTACTGAAATATGGTTAGATAGGATAGACAAGTCTTGTGTGATCTTCTCCGATAAGATGAGATGCAGGTGGTCTGTAGCAACTGATCGGATATTTGTGTGAAGAACGAGAACCAAGAACATGGCAGTACTCTGTGTCCTGATGTGGCTGTCACATACTGTGCACACGGACCTGGTCATCACTCTGTGCTCCATAAACATGGGCGGTCAGGATTCAGCTAAAGAAGAAAAGAAATGAACAAAATAGCAAAAATCTAAAGATACAATTGTATCTTTGCTCTTACTCAGAACACTTGCCCCGAGTACCATTGCTTCAACCAAAGGTCTTTGAGTCTGTTGAGCAATTACAGATGCCACAGGTGACGGAACAGATTCTGGGTCAAGTTCCTACAGCTGCTGGCATCAGGGATAAATGCAACTGGGAAAGAAGCCCACTGGACTTGGTGCTAAGAACTTTTTTGTGTGTTTGTTTTGGAAACTCACTATATAACTCAGTGGCCTTGAACTCATGAAGTCCTCCTGTCGCAGCCTCTTGAGTGCCGGAATAACAGTTCACTGCCATTCCTGGGCTAATGATTTGGTTTTGTTTCCTGTGCTGAGGAAACAGGATCCCATGAAAACTAAGCAAATGCTTTACCGTTGAGCTACATTCCAGCCCAAGCTAAGAACGTTCTCACCACAAAACTTTGGAGAAGAAAAGTATGAACTGTTCGCATTGTGACTCCACCGGCTAGAGAGATGAGGGACGGGGTAACCTGAAGAGAGGCAGGCTTAGGATAGGGAGGCAGGTTATAAGGAGAAGCACTATTCTCTAAGTACCACTGGGTGGGGTTTTAATGTCAAGCATTTTACCATATATTTTGGCATGGGAAACTATCTCTACTGGTTTAGACCAAAGATGCTCATTGAGTAAATTTCCCTAACTCCCTTCCCCCAATCTTCAGCCCTGGCAATGATGTTGTAACTTTTTTTTTTTTTTTTATGCAGGTGGCTGTTTGGCTTGAATGCATGTCTGTGTGGCACTTCAGGAGGCCAGAAGATGGCACCAGAGCCCCTGGAACTGAAGTAACCATTTAGGAAACATGGGGCAGAGCTGCAATGTAGGCCCTGGGAATCGAACTCAGGTTCTCTGGAAAAAACAGACAGTGCTCTCAACTGCTGAGCCATCTCTCCAGCCCTGATATTCCGATGATTGCTCAAGAGTTTTATATCTTACACAGCATTTCTAGGCTAAACCAAGCACCACAGAAGTTTCCATTGCTCTCATTAGTTAGATGACAGAATAATGGTTTCCAAATCTTCAGGGTGTGGGAGAGCATTGCTATGAAAGAGCATTGCTCTGGGAGAGGAATGCTGAGAAAGAACATTGGTGTGGGAGAGCATTGGTGTGGAGGCGGACTAGGCGTTTTCTAAGTTACTTAGTGTACTGGCTAGTTTTGTGTCAACTTGACACAGCTGGAGTTATCACAGAGAAATGAGCTTCAGTTGAGCAAATGCTTCCATGAAATCCAACTATAAGGCATTTTCTCAATTAGTGATCAAGGGGAAAGGCCCCTTGTGGATGGGATCATCTCTGGGCTGGTAGGTCTTGGGTTTTATGAGAGCAAGCTGAGCAAGCCAGGGGAAGCAAGCCAGTAAAGAACATCCCTCCATGGCTTCTGCATCAGCTCCTGCTTTCTGACCTGCTTGAGTTCCAGTCCTGACTTCCTTTGGTGATGAACAGCTGTATGGAAGTGTAAGTTGAATAAACCCTTTCCTCCCCAACTTGCTTCTTGGTCATGATGTTTGTGCAGGAATAGAAACCCTGACTAAAACAAATTGGTACCAGGAGTGGGGTATTCCTGTGACAACCTGACCATGTTTTGGGGAGGACTGTGGAAGGACTTTGGAACTTTGGGCTTCAAGATCCATTCGTTAAGAGCTCTGTCAGATATTGTGTAGGAGCTTGGAAGATAATGTTGAGAACAGTATAGAAGATGGAGGTCTGGCTTGTGAAATTTCAGAGGAAAAATTAAAAACTCTTTTCAGGGGCATTGCTATTTTGATTGGGAAGATTCTGTGGTTCTGGTTAGCTGGGGCTGAAGAATCAGCTCTGATTAACAAGATACCAGAACTACTAAAGTGAAACTTTTGCATTACTGGGACTATTGATGCTGGTTAGCTGGAGCTAAGAAATTAGCAGTGATTAAGAAGAGACCAGCATCGTTGAGGTAACATCTTCTGGGAAGTGCTTTCTGAGAGCACAAAGAGGCTATGTTCCAGAGATAGCCAAAGTTGTACCTCGTGCAGCAGCAGGACTTGGTAATGTGTAAGAGTCACCCAGGTGGTACTGGCTTTGAAGGCATGAAGGGGTCATGCAGAGCAGCTGAGGCCACGGAAGCACTGTGAGAGGCCATGGAAGGGCATTGGTGAAGGTGCAGCCTCAGTTGCAATTGATGGCCTAGGACTAAAGGGATCATACAAAGGAGTTGAGGCTTGGCGCCATGAAGAGAGCCTATGAGAGGCTAGTGTTGAAGCCTAGTTATAGTAGAAGACAGCAGCATTTTGGAGATGCCAGTATCATGAGATGACTACCAAGAACAGCAGCAGCAATGGAGTACAGGCATCTGGAGCCTAAAGGACAATGTGTGTGCTACAAAGGGCATGGCTGGAGAAGTGACCCAAGCCCTTGGAGGAGCCCAGAAGATCGTGAGTTGGATCCCAGACATTGGACGGTTGGAGATTGATTTTTGCTTTTGATTGTGACTGTGCCCTGATATTTTTCCCTCTTGAAGGAAGTTTTTAATGAAGCCCACAGTTAAAAGACTTTGAATTTTAAAAGATACTGGATATTTTAAAAGGATTGAACTTTTAATATGTAAAGACTGTGGGACTTTTAAAGTTATTTAAGATCTTGGCGATGAATAAGAACTAAGGATTGAGGCTTACTAGTGATGTATTTGAATGTCAAGTTGACAAGGGGTCAATTGTACTGGCTAGTTTTGTGTCAACTTGACACAGCTGGAGTTATCACAGAGAAAGGAGCTTCAGTTGAGGAAATGCCTCCATGAAATCCAACTGTAAGGCATTTTCTCAATTAGTGATCAAGGGGAAAGGCCCCTTGTGGGTGAGATCATCTCTGGGCTGGTAGTCTTGGGTTCTATAAGAGAGCAAGCTGAGCAAGCCAGGGGAAGCAAGCCAGTAAGGAACATCCCTCCATGGCTTCTGCATCAGCTCCTGCTTTCTGACCTGCTTCAGTTCCAGTCCTGACTTCCTTTGGTGATGAACAGCTGTATGGAAGTGTAAGTTGAATAAACCCTTTCCTCCCCAACTTGCTTCTTGGTCATGATGTTTGTGCAGGAATAGAAACCCTGACTAAGACACTTAGGTAGTCAATCTCTTCTTTCTGGAGTTGTGGTGCTGGGGGGTTGGGGGAGAACCATGTGAATTCATTCCTCACAGATGCATTCTGTTGTCTGTCCATCATGAGCTGTGTTGGGGGAAGGGACGGGATGTATCCTTCCTATTTTATTGCTTACCTGGAAGATATTGATCTGGGCTTTAAATCTGGAAATGATGGTCTTGAGTCTGTCACCAACAAGCTGATGACTCTGGGCAGAGTGCCTTTCTTTATGAGTCTATTTCCTCATTTATTAAATAGAAAAGTGAGTGTTTATTGAAAATCTATGAGCCAGGTTCATGTTTCATATTTGTTTAATCTGAGAAGTTGGCCCGAAATGGTTGGCAGGGCAGATCTCATACCCATGTTATTTGTCTTCTGAGGCTAGGTGTTTTGGGGCAATGTGGCCACTCATGTCCATGTTCAGCACCACAGAGTTGAATCCCAAGCTTTGCCTCCTAAGAACCTTAGGAATATGGCATTTCCCATCTCCTCTCACTTTACAGATACCTAAAACTTAAGGCTTAAATAGGGTAAGCAACTTACTCAGGATCACATAAATTAGTGGTCTCAATTGTCTGAGAGTACAGGCCTCGTCTGAGAGTACAGGCCTCGGGGTCCCTGGAACTCAGCCCTGAGAGTCTTCCCATAAGAAAACCTGCTTTTGTTTCATTGGCTTGCCTGCAGGTGATGGCTTGCTTGCATCTTAGCTTAAGCCTATGTAGCATGACTTTAGGTATTTATGAGGTAGTCAAGGAACCATAGGGCATGTGGCCCACCAGCAGTAGAATGCTGTCATTAGAAAAGATACTCACTTAAAAATATATGCTCTTAGGAATTTCTCTGGCTCTGCATTTTTCCCACGGGTTTTCCTGATCTTGATTCTATTTCCATTTTCAGGAGAGCCAGAATATTTTTGCAGTAGCTCTCCTTCTGGTCAAGGGATGTGGTGAAACCATTTTTTTCAAGGGGCCCATGAGTTGAGGTTTTTTTTTTTTTTTTTTTTTTTTTTTTTTTTTTTTTTTTTTGAGACAGGGTTTCTCTGTATACCCCTGGCTGTCCTGGAACTCACTCTGTAGACCAGGCTGGCCTCGAACTCAGAAATCTACCTGCCTCTGCCTCCCGAGTGCTGGGATTAAAGGCATGCGCCACCATGCCCGGCTGAGAATTATTTTTAACAATGACACGAAATTGTTACAAATATTTCTCACTCTCACTGATTGGAAGTCTATGGGAGTGACATGGTGTGAGATGTGGTACCAGGACAATGCAGAAGCAGGCACAGGAGTTAGAGCATCTACTATGTAGCCAAATGTGACTGAGTGGACAGACCTGTAAGATGAATCAATCCGTTTGTAGGAAACATGCTCATAACCTCTCAAACACCATAACATTCATAAGAATGCACGCATGCCTACACACTTTGTGTAATGCTGAAGTTATTTTATGCTTAGATCAGTGGTTCTCAACCAGTGGGTGGTGACCCCTTTGGGGGTCAAACGACCCTTTCACAGGAGTCACCTAAGGCCACCTGCATATCAGATATTTACATTATGATTCATAACACTAGCAAAATTACAGTTATGAAGTAACAATGGAACAATTTTATGGCCAGGGGTCACCACAACATGAGGAACTATATTAAAGGGTCACAGCATTGGGAAGGTTGAGGACCATTGGCTTAGATGGTGTTTGAGAGGGAAGTAACTGGTTCATACTACAAGTAAATATTAGGCCTGTCTGCCAGGTGGTCAGGATTCTAGCTGAGGGTCCTCTCTGATCCCAGAGCCACACAGACTGGCTTGCTCCCCAAACCATTCCAATTTCATCATATTATGATGACATAAGGTGTCATTTCCCATCAGGCCCAGAAGCCTCCTACAGGTGGGAGACCCTTTGCTTTTACCAGTATGATTTTTTTTTTCTGAATGGCAAGTAAACATTAACTGTGTCTACCAGTCAGCATCTTCAGGGATAGTCCTACAGTATGGTTGTGGTTAGAAAGTGCTTTGAAAAAGAGTTAGTGGGCTGGTGAGATGGCTCAGTGGTTAAGATCACCTACTGCTCTTCTGAAGGCCCTGAGTTCAAATCCCAGCAACCATTTGGTGGCTCACAGCCATCTGTAATGAGATCTGATGCCCTCTTCTGGGCTGTCTGAAGACAGCTTCAGTGTACTTAAATAAATAAATAAATAAACAAACAAATCTTTAAAAAGAAAGAAAGAAAAAGAGTTGTAGGCCCCTCCCTCAGCTCCTTCAGGCTGAGAGCAGACCTGCTGCCTCTGAAGGTGAGCCACAGGAAACTACATTCTCCAGCTAAGGCTGGCTTCTTTTGTTGTGCTAACTGCATCTGCACTTCTCCAGAATCCTGCTACCTGTCTACCCTGCCTCACCCACCTCCTGCTTCCAGCTGAGACATTCCACAATGCTTGAGATTTCGGGCTACATCCTGGAGTCTGCCAATTGAATCCAGGCGCCTGCGTAGAACTGACTGTGGGCGGGGTCTACCCTCTTAGAACCAAGAAAGATTTCTAAGTAAAGTTAGAGATGTTTTGAATGGAGATACTCTGTCTTGGCGTCCATTTTTCTCTCCCACCTAATCTCTCTTTGCAGCCCCAGTTCGCCTCCCAGGGAACCCATTTCATTTCTTGGGTATGTCGCAGATGGTGTACCCCAACAAAGAGTTAGCTGTGAACTTCAACGAAGGGCTGACAAGCATAAATATGTCTTACCAAAAGAAAGACAAGGAAAAAAACAGACTCAAATGAGCCACCCAGTAAGGAAATTACATACTGTAGCCATCCACAGCTGCTGAGGAGAGCAGAATGCAACTTTGTGCACAAAGTCTCAAAGGAATAGACAAACGGGCCAATGAAATGGATAGTCCAATGAAATGGATAGTTTTATTGAAATGCAAATGTCCAATAAGTATTTTTTTATTATTTTATTAAGTATTCAGCACCTCTACCAATCAGAGAGATGCAAATTAAAACTACTTTGAGATACCACCTCATCCCAGTTGGAATGCATCAAGAGTATAGACTCAAGAAATCTGACAACAGATGTTGGCAAGATGCTGGGGTAAGTGGAACCCTTACTCACTGCTACTCACTACTGGTGGGGAATGCAAACTAGTACAGCCATTCTGGAAATTAGCATAGAGGTTTTTCAAAAAATCGAAAATGAAACTGCATAAGTCTAAACGACTCAATATCCTTCAACAGAGACACTTTGCATGTCCAATGCTTACTGCTGCTCTTACTCATGATATCTGTGCAGTGGAGCCCATCTCTATGCCCATCAACAGATGAATGGATGATGAAAACATGGCTGTCTTGGTTAGGGTTATTATTGCTATGATAAAACACCATGACCAAAAACAACTTGGGGAGGAAAGGGTTTATTTCGCTCACAATTCCATATAACAGTTCATCATCGAAGGAAGTCAGGACAGGAACTCAAACAGGGCGGGAATCTGGAGGCAGGAGCCAATGCAGAGGCCATGGAGGGGTGTTGCTTACTGGCTTGCTCCTCATGGCTTGCTCAACCTGCTTTCTTTCTTTCTTTCTTTCTTTCTTTCTTTCTTTCTTTTTTTTTTAAGATTTATTTATTATACATAAGTACACTGTAGGTGAATTCAGATGTACCAGAAGAGAGCATCTGATCTCATTACCGGTGGTTGTGAGTCACCATGTGGTTGCTGGGATTTGAACTCAAGACCTTCGGAAGAGCAGTCAGTGTTCTTACCCACTGAGCCACCTCGCCAGCTCCTCAGCCTGCTTTAGTGTAGAACCTAGGACCACCAGCCCAGGATGAAACGACCCACAATGGGCTAGGTTCTCTGCCATCAATCACTAATTAAGAAAATGCCTTACAGCCAGACCTTAGGGAGGCATTTTCTCAGCTGAGGCTCCTTCCTCTCTGACGAGTCTAGTTTTTTGTCAAGTTGACATAAAAGTAGCCAGTACAGGCTCATATATACAGAGCTGCAGTGAAAACTGAAGTTATGAAATTTTCAGGTAATGAATCTGGAAATTATAATATTAACCAAGATGACTCAAACTCTGAAAGACTGAAGCCACATGCTCTTATGCCTGTAATGTATACATGTGTATATGCAAATGAGGGTAAACATGGGTAACCGTAAGGTACTAGAAAGGAGATGAAGAGAGAGTTAAGACTGCTAAGGGAGGATGTGTGACCATGGGGATGAGGGGTATGTTGGGACCAAAGGATGGTCCCATGATGTTAAAGAAAGGAGACTGGAGAGACTTATAAGGGGTCGGTGAGTAGGGAAGGGAGAGGAAGAAGGAGAATTATCAAACACTTTGTTTGATAATGCCATAATGCCTTCTAACACTTTAGAGTCAATCTTTAAAAACGAAGAAGCAAAAGACATCAAAGGACCAGAAGAAACACGTGTGGTAACCCAGTCCCAGGACCCAGTGGTCACTCATGATCAGAGACTTACTAGATTGTGTTCTTAATTACTAAAAATGACATGGTTAGGTCACTGTAAAGAAGTAGAAAAAGAAAAGAAAAAAGACAAAAATGCCCACCAAAATTCTACCCCCAATCAATTTTCGTTGTATCTCTTGCAAGTTTTAATCTTTTCTTTAGGTGTGTTTTATATGATAGATATAATTCTAAATAGAGCTTTGTGGGTTTTTACTCCTCTTTATATAGCATTAGGTCATACTACATTACAGATTCTTTATAAACATGGGTGTAAAATGGCCACCTCCAATCTGTCCTCAAGTCTGAGGACTGAGTGTCCATAGCAGGCTGGACACAATTGTCACCTGAACAGAAAACTAAAAGGAGGTGCTGGCCAGGCTGGGGCAAGAGTCTTTCACAGGGCTGATAACCCAGCCCCTGAGTTCCCTTGTGGGCAGTTCCATCCCTATGTGGCTCCTTCTAAGAGTGGGAATGGTCCTGCCTCATCCAAAGAAGTACTGATAGGTACTGATTGTGTGTGATCAGTCCCAGGCAACTTCAAGGTCAGGAGGCTTTGACTTGAAAGCCAGCCAGGATACAAAGCATTTTTGTATCATTTTGTTTTTCAAGACAGGGTTTCTCTGTGTAGCCCTGGATGTCCTGGAACTTGCTCTGTAGACCAGGCTGACCTTGAACTCAGAGATCCACCTGCCTCTGCCTCCCATGTGCTGGGATTAAAGGTGTGTGTTATCACCACTTCAGTACAAAGCATTTCTAAGTGGATAAAGTTGGTTGGTAGAACGTTTACTGGCTGGTCATACCTGTCCAGGTAAGCAGAGGCCAGACTCCCTTGGCAAACATACTTTGAGTTTGCTCTGTAACTGAGTGGGAATGCCCAATTCAAACAAACAAACAAACAAACAAACAAAATAACAAAACAAAACCCAAAACCACCACCAACAAAAACTACACCAAATGACAAAAGGAAGCCAACTGGGATGTTGGTAAAGATAGCACTTTAAAGATGCTTGGAGCCTCACCATCGCCATCAGCCCAGCCTTCACAAGGCTGGTCATGATGGTGTGGAACTGGTTAAAAAAGAGAGAAGAAAAAGGGATGAGGGCATGGGAGCCCCAAATCTAATTCACTGAGAACCAGGTTTTCAGGTTCAAAGTGCATCTAGATGTCTTCCTCTGGAGAGCACTCTTTACATCATGGGGTAGGCGATGACAAAATAGTTAAGTTCTGAATCGATCAGCTTTCTGTATTTCCTGTAAATTTCCCGTAGGGTCCTGTCCTCTTCATTTGTCTCATATCGGTTTGTATAAATTCTCACCTGTGCCAATAAAGAAACACACACACACACCACACACACACTGTGACTACATCACTTAGGATCTGACAACCATTCAAATGCATCTATACATACAAAATTAGTGGTAGGATCAGAAAAACCCCTAAGCAAATTTTCCTTGGTATCTACAAGGGATTGATGCCAGGGTCCCCTTTGGGTACCAAGATGCATGCATGGATATTTGAGTCCCTTATGTAAAATTTAACAGTGCCTGATGATTATCTCTGGGTTGCTTATAATGCTAGCATAATTCAGACGTTATGTTTAGGGGATAACAACAACAATACCCTATACATCTTCAGTAAAGACGTATGGTTGGCTAGATTCATGGATGTAGAACCCAGAGGAGACAGAGCAGCAGAGACTTCCAGGTGTTTGGGGACTCGTCATCTCCCATGGACAGATTCAGGGACAGTGCCTGTCTCATATCTGTCCCTGTCCCACTTTCCACTGGGCGTCAGAGCAAAAGTGCCAAGTCTAGATAGATATCACTGCTTTACCCCCATGGAAGCAGCTGAGGGTCCTTACCTTCAGTGTGCGCAGGGAGCACTGCCCTTCTTCCTGGCTCTTCAGGATCCGCTCCACAAACTTAACATCCAGGAAAGCCCAGATTTTGAAGTAAAACAGCTTCCGACAGGCCAGGATGAGGAGATGCAGCTGCTCATCTAGAGACTCGTGATTATTGTTGAACTCAAACGTTAACTTCTAGAAAAGCACAGGAGGTTGGGGGTAGGGGACAGAGGTGCTGGGACAGCCCAGGGGATGTGTCTTCCCATCCCATGCTAAGTACTGATCACAGGAACCACAAGGCCACCTGTGTACTGCTATGAGCCAGTGGCAGGGTGGGGAGTTGTCTGTGCCCAGCAAGGCATATCCTGGCTTAGAGGTCCTGGCTCAGGCATCACAGCTCTATACCAAGGATAAGGGAGCTTTTCTTGGTTGACAGCCAGCCAGTGTACCACAGTTGAGAATATGCTTAGTAGCATCTAGAACTTTGACAAAGAATTAAGGGAGCACGTAGAAGCCCAGCCCAGAACAGGCTGTAGGCTTTCCTGTGAACAAGAGCTCCTCACAAGCTCTTGGTGGTGGTGGTGGTGGGGGGGGGTGGTGTCAGACTTGCCACTCACCTGTAGGGTGTTCCGGAAGGTGGGCAGGAGGTCTGTCAGAGTGGGCCGCATGGACCAGTCTGGGTCACTGAAATAGCAACTTCTCAGGCTGATGCTCTTGACTGGAATCTCCTGCATCAAGATCCGGGCCAGGCGTTCATATTTCATCACCCGCTCAAAGAAGAAGTTCACCTTCAGGTTGCTGGCCTGCCTGGCCAACTTGGCCCAGGACATACCCCAGACTACCTGACCGTGAGGGTCATGAACGTGGCATTTGATGTTCATGGTCCGGAGGGTCCCGGCGATGTTCTTGCTCAAGGTCTCTAGCAGCTCGTCGGAGATACAGTTGTAGTTGAGTGTTAGGAATGTCAAGTTGCGGAAGGTGGCCATGGCCTTGTTGAACTGGGAGCTGCCATAGACAGCCAGGTGATGGCTGAAGAAGTCTTCAATGTTGAGCTCTGAGGCCATGTTCTCATTCCGCATGTAGCTCAGGGAGTTGAGGAGGTGGCAGCCTTGCTCCACTGTCAGCCGGGCTCCTTTCAGGCTGAGATGGTCCAGGTGTTTGCCCATTTTCTTTAAGAAAAAACTCAGGCTCTTGATGAGT
Source organism: Mus minutoides (assembly GCA_902729485.2). Classification (NCBI taxonomy): domain Eukaryota; kingdom Metazoa; phylum Chordata; class Mammalia; order Rodentia; family Muridae; genus Mus; species Mus minutoides. The sequence continues at coordinate 70,455 of CACVCL010018850.1, read as the reverse complement.
GAACCCCTAATGCTATTTCTCCAGACCAGCCGATCCAGCTCCAGGTGTTGGATAGAGAGTGACCGCAGGCGGTTGTTACTCTTGCCCAGGCATGACAGGAGGCCTCGCATGGTGACCTGGAACTTTTTGGTCAAGACGGCATTGTAAGGGTTCAGGAACTTGATTTCCAAGTGTTCCAGGTATCGGCCAAATTTCTTAATGTACCACAGTGCCGACTCGAATTCAGATGCGTGTACCCTGGATGGCCTTCCACTGAACGTGATGGTCCTGTATCGCCAGAGGTCAGCTGAGTACATAATCTGGTTCCACTTTCTGCAGACCAGGGCAGCTCTGGACCTGTCCCTGTCTCCCAGCCACCAGAAAACACGTCGCAGGCACACATCTGGCAGAGTGGCCCAGCAGCTCTGCTCTTGGGGCTGGGTCACTTCACCGTCTTCATCCATCAGGACCCAGATGTACAGCGAGCGTAGTGGTGAGCAGGGCTTCCCAAGGGGAAAGAATACAGTCACGTGTTCTCTGTGAGGGGTTAAAAAAGGAAGACTTGTTACTTGCCAGGTAGAAATCAAACTCAAGCTGCTTTTACTGTTCTGAGTTAGGCACTTCGCCAGATGTAAGTTGTTCACTGGTGAACCCAGGACACACCCCACACCTGTGAAGATGGCGTAGTTCATCTAGAGTCACCAACCAGAACCCAACGTTTCTGTAATCCCAGGACTCAGGAGGCTGAGACAGCCTCAAAAGCTAAAGCTGAAAGCGAAGCTCAAAGCTAGCCTAGGCCACACAGTGAGTCCCCGTCATCCTAGGCCACACAGTGAGTCCCTGTCATCCTAGGCCACACAGTGAGTCCCTGTCATCCTAGGCCACACAGTGAGTCCCCGTCATCCTGGGGCATGTAACAAGATCCTGGGCTGGAGAGATGGCTCAGCCATTAAGAGCACTGACTGTTTTGGTCCTGAGTTCAAATCCCAGCTCACAACCATCCGTAATGAGATCTGATGCCCTCTTTTGGTGTGTCTGAAGACAGCTACAGTGTACTTAGATATAATAATAAATAAATCTTTTTAAAGAAAATCTTTTTAAAAAGAAAAAAAAAAGGAAAAAAAGAAAAAGAAAAAAGATTCTGTCTCCAAGAAAACACCAAGGAGTGTAAGCATAGCGAGAGAAGCGAGGCAGTCCTGGCATGGCGGTCCAGGCATGCTCACGACAACGACGACGACTATGCTCTGGGGATGGCACAAATAAGCAGCTAATTTCCATGCAAAGGGAAAGTTACAAGGGCTTCTCAGAGGAGGTGATGTCTGAGCTAAGTTTTGAAGGATGAGTAGGATCTGCAAGGCAGGCCAGGCTGGCCTAGTGATGGAGAAGTTGGTTAGATTATAGGTGGAGGGGACAGCATGTATGGAGCCCCAAAGTGTGAATTCATGTGATATGCTCACACTGATGGTGTAATAAGTGCATGCACATCTTGAACTTGTAAACGCTAATGTTTAACAAACCAAACTAACCCTCCCCCCAACCAAAAAGGCTTTGATTGTATGTAAACAAACTGTCCAAGGTTATGAGCCTCGACTGGGGATAGCGTGGATTGGAGGATTGAGAGGTAAGAAGCTAATCTGGAAAAATGAAAACAAAAGAGCCAAATTAAGAGCTGGGATATATCTTGGTGATAGAGTGCTTGTCCAGCACACCCTGAGCTTAGGGTTTAATCCCCAGTGCTGCATAAACTGGGCATGGGGTGCTTCCCAGAACAGTGTGTGTGTGCGCACACGTGTGCTGGGGAGGAGGACTTGCTAAATCAAACCTTGGCAAAGTCACAGGCTAGAAGACTATGTTGGTGGGCTACAGATGTGGTGTGTATGTGTGTGTGTGTGTGTGTGTGTGTGTTATAGGTTTTCACCTTCCACCTTGTTTGAGACAGGATCTCATTTGTCATTAGATAGTGCAAGAGCTTCTGAGGTCTCTTCTGTTTACACTTCTTCTCTTGTAGGATAGCCAGGATTGCAGCTACAGCTTTATATAGGTCCTGGGGATTCGAATTCATGCCCTTACACCTCCAAGGCAATTGCTTTACCCCCTTGAGCCTTTCCCCCCTGAGTTTGAGGGTTTTTTTTGTTTTTGTCGGTGGTGGGTTTTTTTTTTTTGGGGGGGGGAGGATCCTTCAAATAAATGAGAATAGCACTTTCTCTGACAGGAGGCAAAAGAATGTAGTGGCCTGTCAATTGCTACTGTAAAGTTAGTGAAAAAAAAAATTGTGCCTCAATGTCTAGTCTGACAACAGGAATAGTAATTCCTTTCTCCTAGTTTTGGGAAATTTAAATGAACGGATCCAGGGACTACAGCTTGGAGGTAGAACGTGATCTGTAAGAGCAAGCTGCAGTTAGTAAGCTGGGGCCGAGGTACTTCTGCATTTTCCTTATGAAGGTGAGAACGCGCCCATTTTTGCAAAAAGAGAATCTAGAGGTGTTGGGAGCTTAATGGAGTTTCCTAGTGAGATGGTGTTCTAAGTGTATGGAGTACGGGATCCGAACCCATGCCAGTAATCCCAAACCTGGGCTTGGTCCACCATAATATGACACAGCTGCCAACCAGCGAGGGAAACTTAAGAGTGTCCCGTCACCAGGGCGGCGTGCCCCTCCCATTCGGGCCCAGCGGTCGTGCGGGGCCACCACTGCCCTCCGGGTGCGTGGGTGCCTCGGGCCACCCGTTACCGGCTCGCTGCGCCCGGCTCGGGCTGCAGGGACGCGGAGCGCGCCTGCCCCTCTGCCCGCGCTGCCGCTCCCACGCCGACTCCGAGAGCATCAGGAGAGGCGCCCTGTGCTCGCTGACCCCAAGCCCACCGCCGCCTTTGTGACGCGCAGCCACCCATTGGCTCTGCTAGTGCCTGCCGGTTGCTGAGTCCCAAACCAGGAGTTGCCACTGAAGGCGAAGAAAGAGGGTGCTGCATAGACCCACTAGGGAAGCACGCGGGCGGAGGCAGGAGACTGGAAGGAGGCGCACCTGGTGAGAATCGCCAGGCGCCCTGCCCAATCCTCTGCTCATAGCAGCAGAGAGGTCTGAACCCAACACCGGTGTTCAGGTCGGTTCCCTCCAGTCTTGACGTCCGGGAGCTTTGAGCCTCCATTCCAAAGCCCAGGTGAGGACTCCTCCCGTCCTCACGCTAGCCATGGCCTCCACTCTCCTATTCTCAGATGAGGTAACACCTCACCCCCAAAGGGTGGGTGACATGGCTCGAACCTAACAAAACCTGAGGTCAGTTCTCCTTTCCAGCTTTCAGAAGGTGGTGCACATGAAACCCTTGGCCCTTTCCTACCCCGGTGGGTAACCTTTGTGCGGAAGCCCAGGACTAAAAGTTGAATAGTGTGTTTGTCACCAGATAAGCTGCCCTAGCCACTTTCTCGCTACTTTACTGCTCAACCTCATCTGCACGCCCCCTTCCCAGCTACCCTTGCGGGTGGCTTCACCTTATCACCCTCCCCATCACCGACGTGAAAGACACAGCTCAAAAGGGATGCAGAGATAGTTTATTTTGGAGCCAAATGAGTGATTGTGGTCCAGAAATACAGATTCAGTTTGCTTCAGATATCCGTGCTCTGACCTTGGTAACAATTTCTGTGAAGTTTTAAGATAATAAAACAAAGAAAGTCACTTTACAAATTCTGGTTATACCTGGTATAACAGGTAGGTGGTTATAGCAAAGCGGGGAGACCTTGCTATAGGCCCCAGATTGCATATGTGATGACTTTCTTAGCAGTTGGGATCTGCTCATATGTTTCAAAAGTTTACCTAGGAGTCACAGGATGTTAGATCACACACAGATGTGGGCAAAAAGCTGCTTTTTAAGGGGCTAAGATAGCTGAAGATGGCCCTGTACCATGTGAACCTCCCTACAATGATTGCCCTTCTAACAATCAGCCTTTTAAGAAAGCTCAGTACAAAGACTTTCTGGGAACTCTAATTCTCCCTGGTTTGCCCCACCCCGCCCCGCCCCTCCCTCCTACCGTCCCTCCCTGCCCCTCCCATTCCTTCCCTTCCCTCCTCTTCCCTTCCTCCCCCTCCTCCTCCTCTTTCCCTTCCTTTCCATTCCCTCCCCCCTCCTTCCTTCCTTTTTCCTGCTTCATCGTCCTCTCTAGGCCTCATATTCCTAACCTGTCTTGTCCGGAAGCCAATGAGGAAGGCAAAGAAAAAGGTCAGGGAGAAACTTAGGATAAAGCAGAGGTTTCTTGAGCAACCAACCCAGCAGTTGAGCCTAGGTGCTTGAGTTCAGTGCAAGAAGCGAAAGCCTTTTCTCCTGGTCATCTGTAGCTCAGAAGAAGGAAAAGACATCTTCTGAAGCCCAAAGATAAAGCCTGTCACTTTTCTTTTCTTCGCCACCCAAAGTGCCAAGAGCGACAGTTGTGTGACCCTGACCTGAGCCCAAGATGACACATCCCTCCCAAGGTTCAGGGGACATTATGGAAGATGGGGCCCAAAGCCAGTGAGAGCCAAAGGATTAGGGGCCGGGTAGAGTGCTATCAGATGCTCTCTTTTGGATTCTGCATGGCCATGGCTGTTGCAAACAGAGGCACACATCAGCTGTGGTTACTGTTGGCACAAGACTTGGATAAGCACATGCATGCTAGCATGTGTGAGCACACACACACAGCACCCACAAACATGGACTCAAGATGTGAAAGCAGGGAACTGTTGGAAAGAAAGGGGGTTCATAGTGGGTTGGGGCAGCAGAAGGCAATGGGAATAAGCATGATTACAATACATTGTAAAGCCGTATGAAACAGGGGAGGGAATTCGGTTACAGAGACTGGTAAAGAAAACAATGTTGTGACCACTAGGACAGGAAGCGGGAAAGCTAGTGTGAACTGGAAAGCTAGTGTGAACTGGGAAGTTAGTGGGAACTGGAAAGCTAGTGGGAACTGGTGCTCTTCAATCTTCTGAATCCAGCTGGCCGTCCTCACTGGAGTTTCTTTTGGTGAGCTAACCTCTGGCACTTCTCCTAAAGAAATTTAAATAGATGTTAGAAAGCTTCAACATCTAAGTTATTAAGCTATTTCCTGGCTTTCCTGTCATTGGTCTTCCCCACCAACAGGGGCTGTCAAAGGCAGGGCTTTTCAGAATGCTACACCAGCACTTTGCCACAGTGCTGCTAATTTCTGAACCACCGCCTCTGGGTGTTGCTGTCTCTTGTTCCGAACCGTGGGGTGGTGGTGTTCTGATTGAGACTGAGATGGGACTGTATAGAGAAGAGACTCTGAGCAGGGAGGGTGACTGGAGACTTGGGATAGAGGTGGGCATCACGGGTGAACTGGGAGAAACACATGTACATCTTCTGTGCAGCCACTGGAATTAGGGAGCCATGTTGTTTACTTGGATAGTGCCAAGTCACAGAATTGAGGGGCTGTGTATATCAACACTCCCAAATGTTTGCGTTTGTATATAGATATATCAGGGCTCACAGGTAAAATACAGATGACTCATTAACTTTCAGCTTCAGAGACCTGAAAAATCACTGTGTGAGAAATAATGATCCCCCCTTCATAATGAGGATCTGGGAGACTCAGAGTAGCGAAACAGAAGCAAGCAGTTAAAGTGGCTTACAACCTTGTACAGTCTCTACAGAAAGGGCAGAAATGGTTAGCGCTCCCATTTGGTACAAGTGGTTTTTATAGTTCTCAAGTGTGAAGAACTTCTGCCCACCATAGGCTCCCCAAGTGGTGGTGGGGGTGGTGGTGGTGGTGGTGGTTTGAGAGCCTTCTCTATCCTAATGCAGGGGCTCAGTTGTGCAATGTTTTCAACCCTGACATAAACTAAGAAGCACCCAGACAGAGGCAGACAAGGGCAGTGTCCCCTGCTTACCTGGGATTCAGTAATGAGCTCTAGATGTACTTTCACACTGACACACATTTTCATACTGAAAATGGACCATGATGGTAGATATCTTACAATGTCTGCAGACATACTTAGATTAAAAAATGGTCCCCATTTCTTTGAAATTCAAGTTTGATTGGGCATGTTGTACTTTTTGCTAAGTCTGACATAGATGGAGAAAAGTGCAGAAGCACCCCACTCAGGATGAAATTAGTTCATTCTTATAAAACATAAAACATAAATGCATAAATAAATTAGAAAAAATATTGAGACCTCCTGTTTTTGAAGGACTGTACCTCTGGAAAAAACAACAACAACAGACAAACAGCAGAGTAATGAATATTCTAAGATAACACATGGGCCATAGACTATTCAGCCCTGTGTTTGCTGATAGGGTTCCCTGTTGAGATGATAAAGCTTTGAAAGGACACCCGCAGGCTGCTGAAATTGCTTTCTCAGTGATGTGACTGGAGAAGAGTAAGAGGAGAGAACTAGTTTGTGTGCATGTGTGATGCTGAAGACAGAACCTAAGGCCTTCTGCATGCATGAAGGACAAATGTTTTACCACTGAACCACTTACCTAGTCTTCCCTTCTCCATTTATTTGTTTGTTTGTTTACTTAATTTTTGACACAGGGTCTTACTTTAACTTAGTTGGCCTTGAATTCACTATGTAGCCTAGACTGTCCTCAAATGCAGGGTCCTGTCTCACTCTTCCTTTTTAAAAATTTGTGTGGTGTGCAAATATGTGTGTGAAGGTCCATGCTCCCATATGTAAAGGCCAGAGATTGCCATCTTGGTATGTGTCTCTTCTTGTCTTTTCTTGATGTATCTCTGCCTTGTTTTGGGATAGGGGCTCTGGCTGATCTTAAACACAACATTTTGCAGACACAGGAGATAGATTGACCTTCCTTCAAAGGTTACTCAGTGACTGGGAGGTGACACAAACCAGATAGCAGAGAGAATGCACAATGGCGCACAGAAGCAGGAGGAGGCAGAGGAGGAGCTGGCCAGCTACAACACTGGGAAGCTCCCCCATTCCAAGGCTGGGGTGCTTTAAGACACTTCAGCAGGCTCCTAGCCAGGAGAGGAAGCAGTTGGGGATGTGGGGAGAACAAGGTACCTGGTGCTCATTTAGAATGGGCAAAGGAAGTAAGATTCGGCACTGACAACAGTTCCGGAGAGTGTCATAGGCCGTCTCATCTCCTTTAGGAAGAGCAGCCCTCTTCTGGAGCCCAGACTTCAAAGGTAGATCCACCGCGCCATTTTGGTTTTCTGTCTCTCGCTTTGTTGAACTGTTTCTATTTTTTGTCTTTGGACGAACATCTCTATTCACTGTGGATCTTCGATTTCTGGAGCCCATAAATGCAAGGTTTGAAGGAATGACTATTATACGTCCATCCCGAATAAGTGTTTTGGAGGAAGAACATTGTTTCTGCAAATGTGAATATCGTGTGAAATTAAACAAGCAATTACTTCAGCTAGAATATATAATAGTTGGACAAGACAGCCGAGATAACCTGAAAGGCTTCCCCCCGGATAAAGGCCAGCAAGATGGCTTTGTGGGTAAGGGTGCTTCTTGTCAAGCCTGAAGACATGAATTTGAACCCCTGAACTCAAACAGTAGAAAGAACCTATCCCCACAAGACCTTCATTCAGCAAACACACAGAGAGACACACAGAGTAAAAATATTTTTTAAATGTTGGATAATATAAGGCAGACATTCAATTTTTTTCTAGCTAACTTGGCTAGAAGAAGGAAGACTCATGTTCCACGGATTGGAAGTTTGGGTACATCCCTCTAAAATCCAGGTTTCAGGGGCAGGAGAGATGGCTCAGTCTTAAAGGCGCTTGCTGCTCTTTCAGAGGACCCAAGTTTGGTTGGTTTTCAGCACTCATGCCAGACAGCTCACAACAACCTGTAAGTCCAGTTCTAGAAGATATGATACCTTCTTCTGGCCTCCACAGACACTGCATGCATGTGTTGCACATACAGACAAGTAGGCACACACATATAAAAATAAATAAAAATAAATTTGAAGATAAGGCGTGATTGCACAAGCCTTTAATCCAATCCTCCAACTTGGGAGGCAGAGGCAAGTGGATGTCTGGGAATTCAAGGCCAGCATGGCCTACATATTGAGTTCCAGAACAGCCAGGGCTACATAGAGAAATCTTGTCTCTCTTTGTCCCCTAAAAATAAAAATAAAATCCATATGTTACACGTGCTAATAGGGGGCTGTGTTGGTCGTGACTGCTCCTCTCCTCACACACTCATGGGATTGTAAAAGGCTTCAAACAGCCTGGGTAGCTGCTGCTGGCTGGCTCTCCTGCGTTCTGCTGTTCAAGCAGCCGCAAGGCCCTCCCTAGGCTCCTAATGCCCACGCTCTGCACTTGGGTTCTTTGGCTTCAGAACAGTGAGAAATACATTTCTGTTATGTAGAAATTACACAGCCTGTGGTCTTCTATTACTGAGCTGCAAATGGATGGGGAGACGTGAGTCTTGTAACTAGGGGCTTGGGCAAGGGGAAAATCTTAGTTAGTTGTAAAAGATGAGAAGGAAGGAAAAGCCCCTTTCCCCTGCACCACACTGCCAGGAATAGCATGTTTCAGGTGCTACAGTAAATATCAAAGAGCTAGGTCACCTCTAAGGCCCTCAGTTCCTCTGTTCCATACTGGTTGGTCTTTTTTGCTTGCTTGTTTGCTTGCTTGCTTTTTCGCTTTTTCTTACTTTCCCTTTGCCTTTGCTTTTTTCCCTTTCCTTTTTTTTTTTTTTTTTTTTTTTTTTTTTTTTTTTTTTTTTTTTTTTTTTTTTTTTTTTTCCGAGTCAGGGTTTCTCTGTATAGCCCTGGCTGTCCTGGAACTCACTTTGTAGACCAGGCTGGCCTCGAACTCAGAAATCCGCCTGCCTCTGCCTCCCCAGTGCTGGGATTAAAGGCGTGCACCACCACTCCCGGCTTCCCTTTCCTTTTTGACAGTGTCTGGCCTCAAATCGAGGGATCTGCCTGCCTCTGCCTCCCCAGTGCTGAGATAGTCTGTAGCCCTGGGCAGGGCAGGTGGGTTGGTGGGTGGGTTGGGGGACAACAAGACATTTCTGGAGAGAAGCTGTGGGATGTTTCTCAGGAGGAGAAGGTTCCATAAGAGAAGAGAGTGACCTGGCTCGCCAGTGTACTAAAAGGCATTAAGGCTATGGAGGAATCACTCAAGTAAAACCGGCTCCATCATTTGCGATCATTAGAGCCCCTTTTATACTTAGTATGTTGTGAGCATTATTATAGAAAGACGGGGAAAGCCCTTTTAGTCTCATGGGGGAGGTCATAGCCTAAATATGGGCAGAAAGCCCAAGAGGGCAGGCCCTGTTGGGGGCCACATTATAGTGTCTAGGCCCTGAAGGTTGGTGATGGTCAGAGGTGATCAGGGGCATGAGGATTTGTCAGAGCTGCCCCTTGATGGGCTAGGCAAAAATGAAAGCCAACTATACAAATCTGCCCAAAGGAAACCTTGGAACAAACCAAACCAAATAAATGAAATAATAAACATCAGAACCTTTGATAACTGTGCTTTGCAAAGTGTATTGAGAATCTGCTGTTGCATCTTGCTTTTTGGAATATGATCTGGCTCCTGGCACAGTTAGAGAGTGGGTAATTGCTACTCACCATATGGGAGGCATATATATTTTCTGGAATCATTTGTTTGCAAATATCACAATGGGTTTTTCTTCCGGGAGATGATACAATTCTCTTCCCTGAGTAAACAAAGAAACACAAATGACTGTTCTTGAGAATGGCTAGCCCATCTTTCCCCTGGTTTCTCCCATGGCCTGGACTCATGAGTGTTCCCAGGCTAGCCCCGTCTTAGGTTTGCTATACTGCTAGCTGCCTCAGCCACACAGGAAAGGTTTACTGGACGACTGTTTGTATTACAGTGGTACTCAGGGCAGAAGATGACCCAGATGAAGAGACATCTTGCTGGAGCACAACTGTTTTTTAATCAATTGAAAGGGGCTGTACATAGTTGCCCAGCCTGTTGAATTGAGCTATTTTACCCTGTTCCCAGCTCTGTGATTCGACCAGGTGTTGGTTGTAACATCGTGGTGTTAAAGTTGTGTTGTATTGAAGCTGTCAATGAACTTGTGTTGCAGACTGTTGGTTGTATGGGAGCCCAGGCACAATGTAATGAGGAAAAGCACACAAATCTCATACTTTCTGCCTTTCCTCCAGCCAATTTTGACCTAGTGGGACTTAGTAAGCAGTTTCACAGTTTCTCTGCATGTTATCACATTATCAAAACAACCAATGAAGTCCACGAAAGATGTGTCACATAGACATCTGTGCTCTTGGCAAACTCTCCTATAAAGAGGTCATTGGATTGGGTCAACAGACTGCAAAGAGGTCAGTGGTAGAGCACGTATGAGGCTCTAGGTTCAAATCCCTGGTACTGAACTGGAGATAGAGATGGGGGTGGGGGAGAGGAAGGGGAGTGAGGGGAAAGGAGTGAGGGAAAGGGGAGAAGGGGAGGGAGTAAGGGAGATGGAGAGAGGGAGAAGGGGGAAGGAGGGAGAGAGAGAGGGAGAGGGAGCGGGGAGAGAGACGGAGAAGGAGGTGGTACTAGAAAGCTGATATACAGTCTTGAAGCAGCAGCCTCCCATCTGGCCATCTGCTGTGGTTTGAATGAAAACATTCTGCCCTCCTTGTGAGCCCATGTGTTTGAACACTTGGACCTTAGCTACTAAAATGCTGTTTAGGAAAGTTGTGCCACCCTTCTGAGGTAGAGCCTCCCTGGAAGAAGTCAGACGCTAGGTGCAGGCTTCTTAGCCCAACCCCGCATCTTGTGCTCTCTGCTTCCTGACCAAGGGTTCAGGGAGACAGTGAGGAGTGCCTCATGCTGTGGTCCTGTCTTCCCCAACACATCAAGGCTGTTATGGCCTCACACTGTGAGTCACAGTCAACCCTTCCATCCTCAAGCTGCTGCTTCTGCACTCTCTCTCTCTCTCTCTCTCTCTCTCTCTAATTACAGAATGATAAAAACACGCAATAGCCTAGGATCCAGTTCAGTGATGGGAACTGGGGTGTCCAGTTTTGTTTCCTGATCTCTCTGTATGTTTTCATCTATAGGTGCACCTTACCAGGCTAGCGTCATGTCTTTGGAATGAAAAGAAAGCCCTACATGTTTAGGTGTGGCTTTCTTGCTCTTCAGTGTGAGTTCTTACTCTCCCATCCCTGGCCTCTTGTTTTCCCTGATTAAGTCACTGAAGGCTACCCCAGTTTAGTGGAAACACGCAGAATGGACACACGTCCCCTGTGCTGTCAAGGGTTCTACTTCTCGTATCCTGCTCAGGAGACTGTCTGGCCCTGCAAGCTGCCCTCTCCCTCTCTCTCTGCTGCTCACCTTCCTCAGGCCTGCCCTTTGCACTCAGACACACGGCTTTGTGTCTGGCCAGTACTCGGAGTGTGATGGGCTGGTTGCAGTGTGGACAATGCTCTGTCCGGCTGCCACAGTGGGACTCGTGGATGTCCAGATTGCTGAGTTGCACGGCCAGCTCACAGAACTTGCACTTGGCAGTGTGCTGTTGGCTTTTCTTGGTCTGTGGGAAGATGGAGGACATAGACCCAACCTCTAAGGGAACTGAAGTCAATCAAAGAAAATATTGGCAAGGGTCAGAGGCAGAGAGTGTCCTTGGGGATTATGAACTCCTTAGACTCATTACTCTAGTTTGTTTTCTGTTGCTGTGATAAACATCATGACCAAAAGCAACTTTTATACTTCAACACCACAGTCTACCATTGAGGGAAACCAGGACAGGAACTCAAGGAAAGATCCTAGAGGCAGGAATTGAAGCAGGGACCATGGGGGAGTGCTGCTTTCTGGCTTGTTTGGCTTGATTTCTTTACAATCCAGTACCACCTGGCACAGTGGGCTGGGATTTCTCACATCAGTTATTTATCAGGAAATTGCCTGTAGATGCACCCACAGGACAGTCTGATAGAATTCTTCAACCGAGATTCCCTCTTCCCAGGTGGCCACAGCCCATGTCAAGTTAACAGAAACTAACTCATGGATGGTGGAAATCTCCCCTGTCAAGCATGTATGTATGTATGTATGTATGCATGTTTGTATGTATACTTGCATATATGCAAGTATATACAGATGCAGATGAATATGCATCTCTGGGGTGGAATAGTTCTTCATCATTCTCCTGGCATCTCAGGTGGGGAGGTGGTGGTGGTGGTAATTTTTATGACTAGCCTCTTTTTTCTGTCTTTCACCTAGGTTATCCTATTTTCCTATAGAGGAGAATTCACTCCAACTTCAGCAAGGGAGGGCTTGCACAAGGTGCTGACATAGTCCAAACTACTCAAACTGTTCTGGCTAGTTTTAAATCAACTTGACTGAAGTGTTTCTTGGATCAGCTTGAATCTAAAGGGATGCCTGAACTTGATTCTCAGAAAGATAAAGCCATAAGAGACTGACTCAGAAAGGTAGGAAAGAAGACTGAGATGGGCCCTCCTGCCTCCTCCTTACAAGTCTCTGAAGAACAGTTAGCCTTTCTTGAGATGGATCCTTTGTTCTGCCAGACTCAAAGTCTTGGGGTAGCAAGAAGAAAGGGAGAAACCGGGGACAGCCTCAGGGTAGCACAAACAAAAAAACGGAGGCCAAACATGGAGGGGCTAAATAACTTAGGCCAGGGAAGGCTGGACTCCAGTTGCTGACCCCCCAGGCCACTGCCCCACATGCCCACATGCCCACCTGCCCACCTGCCCACCTGCCCACCTACCCACCTGCCCACCTGCTCACCTGCTCACCTGCCCACCTGCCTACCTGCCCACCTGCCCACCTGCTCACCTGCTGGTGCATAGCTTCCATGTGCTCTTTCATCTTTGATTCTGGGATGGGCTCTTCACATTCCGGGCAAAGGACCACGAAGCGCAGGCAGTGAGCCTCATGGAGCATGAAGTGGACAGAGGCCACATTTCTTTTGCTTCAGGATAAAGTGGAGGGATGGAGAAAGAAAGGCACAGTGTCTTAGTATAAAGCATGACCCTTTGTTGCATACCTGGGGTAAGCTCTTTCCAGGCCTGCAGCCCAGGGAAAAACAGTGATGATCCTGATGATGCCTTCCTGTGCCTGCCAGTGCTGGTGAAACAGATAAGCTCACTATCAGAAAATAAGTGTGGGGGCAGTCTGCAAAGTACCATCATGCCCGGGAGAGTGGGAGGAAGATGGTACCAGGGCAACGGGCAACTTTCAAGAGTGATGATAGATTACATTTCCTAGATTGTAGGATGGTTTCACAAATAAGTACTATGTATCAAGATGTATATTTCAAACATGTACAAGTTAGCTAGGGCTGTTGGCACAGGTGTTCAGGAGCCTGAGACAGGAAGATGACTAGTTTAAAGCTTATCTAGGCTATAAAGTGAGTTCAAGATCAGCCTGGACAACTTAGTGATACTCTGTGTCAAAAGAAAAGGGAAAAACAGAGCTGGGGATAATGCAGCTCAGAGTGCTTGGCTGTTCTGTGCAGTGCCCTAGGCTCAGTGCCCAGAACGGCTCCCCAGCATCCCCCGACAGAGACGGGGAGGGAGAGGTAAAGTTCTATCCTTTTCCAGTTATCTCCTAGAAAGGCCATCACAAGAACAAAGACGCACAGCAGTGCAGCCCTGCCCTGACCACACTTCAGAACCTCCAAGGGTTTCCCAACTCTCAAGAGCAAAAAGTCCATCCACCACACTGTCTCCGGCCCCTGGACTCCCCTGCAGCTACCCAGAGAGCGTCTGAGACCCAGGGGAGTCTCCAGTAATGCTGCCAACCCATTCCATTTGCTCATGCTCACGGAAGCTCGGGAGAAAGGAAACAGACCTTAAGGGACCAATTGTTCAGGGCCTCACTGCTGTTAGCGTGATCCAGCTGTCCCCACAACTGCACAGAATGGTGTCCCTTGCTCTGTTTGCTCTCTATGTTCTGCCTGCCTACATACTCCATAGTCCAGAGATCCTGAAAGGTGAAGTGGAACAAAATCTCTGTGGAGCTTAATCCCAGTTACTGCAACAGGTGGGGTCTGCTGAGGGACCAGCTCTCTTTACTTGGAGGTGTGGTCCTTGCCTCCTGCTCAGCTCTCCATGTTCTACCTCCCAGCTCCTTTGTCAGGCAGAGGACAGGAATAACCCTGGAACATCTCTCAGAGGATCCTCTCACAGATGGGTGGGAAGATCACGCTGTCCCCCACCCCTGCTATAGATCTAAGCTCTGACAAGAATAGCCTGCTAGGGATCAGTCCCTCCGTACTTCACGGCTAAAACGAGCCAGCCTGAAACATCCACGCTAAAGGGGAACAGGTACCACTGAGCACTCTACTTAGAGATTTGGAACCTCTTCACTCCAGATGTTCCAGTCCCCTTCGGCTTGCCCTCTGGCATTGTACTTCATCCTCCTTGCTTCAGAATTTGCTCTGCCCTGCCCTCTCTCTGGCCAGCCCTGGAGAAAATGCCTTCTTACCAGTTACTGCACACTTGGAAGTCAGCCTCCATGGTCAAGCTTCCTGCAGTGCTTCTGTGAAGTTTCGTTTCTTTGCACCCAAGAAAACAAAACTGAAAGTGTTTACCCAGCCTGACTCACAGCGGCAGGGAGGAGACTTCCAGAATTCTCAGCCCAGGGCGCTTCCCAGATCCTGGCAGCTAGATGCTCCCAGAAGACCATTCTGCAGCATGGGCTAGTCCTCTGTCATGCCCCTTGTCCTGTGCAGCCACTGTGCTACTGTGACTGTGACCTCCAGGGTGGGGGTTAGCTGGGGGTTTCCTCTGGGCAGCACAACAGCTCCTCCCTTCCTCCACCCTGACTGGCTTTGTTTCCATCGGGGTCCCTGCCCCCTTCTCAACCTGTGACTGACTCCTACTGTTTCTATCTGGTCTCTCCTGAGATGCTAAGTTTGAGTCTGCTCTCTGAAGCAGCTCCTGCAAGCTTTGTACCCCTGCATGGGTTCCAGTTTGTGGTGATTTTGAAAACAATGTCTGTGAGGAACTGAGCAGGGGGTTCAGGGTGCTGGATGCTCAGGCTACAGGATTTGGGGCAAGTCTTGGGAAAGGCCAGGGATAACTGTGTGTCTCCTGAGGTTGTCCTCTGCTGGGAAACAAAACAAAACAAACAATAATGGCAAACAATAACGTAAGCCAAGGTGACAGGCACCATGAGGAGGTCTTGCTATCCCATTCTCAGCTGGTAAAATTCGAGGCAGCAAGGGCCTGAATAACCTGCTCAGAAGTTCCCAGGCAACGTGGTCCAAGGTGTGACCCTTCTGCCACAGGCTGAGGAGCTGCGCTCAGATCCAGACAAGATAACCAGGAGCTTGAGTCACCTCAGCCTTCTGGACGCTGTCTCCTGGCTGACTGGGTTACACTGGGGCTCCCAGGGGACTTTAAGGTCCAGGTGATCCTAGAATTTGCGTGCAAAACTGCCACTGTGTCAGTATAGGTTTGTTCCAGTGAGGTGCCATAGCCCCAGGCAGTTGCCCAATAAGGCTAGCTGACCTCATGAGGCTTAAAACAACAACAACAACAACAACAACAACAACAACAAACCCAAGTTGTGTTAAAGGCAGCCCATGTCCAAAATTATCACAGTGCAAAATGATGGAAGTCAGTGGACATAGAACTATTGGCTGGTTTCCTGTGTTCATCTCCCCCCCCCCGCCCCCAGGAAGAAGCAGGGTGTCATTAGATAAATGAAAAAAGATCAAAGGGTTTTGGAGTAGAGGTAGTGGTATGGCACTTGCCTATCATGCATAAGGCTTTGGGGTTGGGATCTAACACACACACAGAGAAACACATACATCACAAAGTATATCTCAGTGACATCTGATACATTCACAAATACAGCAACAGTGCAACTGTACATAACAACAGTAGCCACATAAGATTACACCTGAAAAACTGCAGAAGTCCTGTCACCCAGTGATGACAGGGCTTCACAGGATTACACAGCAGCGAGCCACTTCCACTTGTATGCCCTTGGCATGAATGCAGGGTGCAAGAAAGCAGAGAGGTGTGGGAACATGATCAAGATGCATTACACACATGCATTAAAATGTCAAATAAAAATTAAGAAAAAAATACAGCACACATTTCATACACGGCTGGCTCAGCAGATAAAGGCTCTTGCCGTTAACCCTGAAAGCCTGAGTTCACTGCCTGGGATGCACATGGTGGAAGGAAGAACCAACTCCCCTGAGTTGTTCTTTGATCTCTACACACACAGATGTTTTGAATACTGTGTATTATATTTGGTAATCGTAACAGGCAGCTATGTTATTGGTTTGAGAACTTAACTATACTATGCTTCCTCCTGTCATTATCGAATGTATCCTCTTTACCTGTAAACAAACTGTTAGTTAGTAGTACAGTACTTGCTTAGCCTATACAAGGCCCTAGATTCAACCCTTAGCATGGCTGAAAGAAAACAATAATAATAATAATAATAATAATAATAATAATAATAATAATTATAATAATAATATCACACTAGTTTCTATTGACCATCCTGAAAGAAGAATTGGTTTATTCTGAGCCAATTTGAATGACTGAGCCCCAGAAGTATAAACAAACACCTTGTCCCCCAATAACATGGTCCTCCAAGGATTCAGGTTACCACTTGAATGTGAATTCTCCTCTGAATACTGGTCCCTAACTGACTGAGCTGTTTTAGGAATCTGTGAAACTTTCAGGGAGTGGGGCCTCGCTAGAGAAAACAGGTTAATGAGAGGTGTGTCTTGGGGTTTTTAGTCTATCCCTGCTTCAGGTCTGATCACTTTCTGCTCTCTGTGCCAGCTAACAGACAGCTGTTGCATGCCGCTGCCACGCCTCCCCACCATGACAGATTAGTGTCCCTTTGAATGGGTTCCTTTCTCCTTGTGACAAAACACTCTCAACTTAGAAGAGGAAAGGATGAGTTGGGCTCATAATTTGCGGGTACAGTCCATCATGGTGGGGGACGCATGGTGGTTGGAGCATGAGGTCTTCTTGGTCACATGAGCCTGAGTCAGGAGGAAGACAGCTCACTTTCTTCTTCCCAGTTCACCACATTCTGTGAGATGCTCCCATTCCTGGTTGCTCTCTCACCTCAGTCAAACCTCTCTGAAAACAAATCCCAAGTTTGTCTCCTTAGTGACTCCAACTCTAATCACAACAAGATAACTATCCTCCCCCTTCAAACTGGGGGCCGAAAGGAGACCGTCCTCTCTTAAGTTACAGGGCTATGTTTTACAGGTGTATGTTGCTGTGGGTAGTGAGTTTCCACCCCAGGAAACATCTAGACTGCTTTCTTTTTTAAAATGGAAGCATCTTTAAGATCCCATTTTTCTTGACTCAGACTTAATAAAAACCTGTCTCTGGAACAGAGAATGGGGGGGGGGGGGAAATCCATGTCCCCTTCCTCCCAGGAAAAAAACCAACTAGCCAAGATTGTCCTTAAATTTACATCTGTTTTAGCCTTTTTCTCATGGCTTTCTGTAAATTATAAGATGGCCTCAGACATGGAGAAGGGTTAGATTAGTCAGTTCTCATTGGCCAAACTATAAATTAATCCAGATTCATCTATCGATTTCTGTTAATTATTTTTAGTCAGGGTCTCTTATAGCCCAGGCTAATGTCAACATGTTCTCAGTTTGAGGGTGGCCTTGAACTCCTAATTCTTTTACCCCTACCTCCTGAGTGTGGATCATCATGTCTGGCTCCTAACAAAAAACTGTTTGGCCCTTTGCTATGTAGTATAACGCTACATTTTGTACCTGGAGGTCTAGGCCTATGAGTGAATCCTCACATTTGCCAACTTTTGTTGTACAAACCTTCATCCTTAATTTAAAACTATTGGTTAAATAAAATGGCTACAGCCAATTATTGCAGGGATTAGAGGTAGGAGGGTTTTTGAGTTACCTGGTTGAGTGGGGTGGAAAGGAGAGAGAGAAGGAAGAGGACAGAGGAGAAGACACCATGAGATGTATGGTGGGTTTGGCCTAAGGCTGCTTGTATTCTAATGCTAAGTGCTGGCCTCCAAGATTTGGAGTGGCATATAGCCTTTGGGTCCTAGCCCTCAAGTTAATTCTAATAGTTGGGAAGAAGAGACATAGTTGGGGTTTAGGTTTCCATGGCTAGAGATCATAAGGAAGGAGCAAGAAGAAGGAGAGCTGCCATGTGAAGGGGCTAGGAGAACATGGCCCAGAGGGCTGCTCAATTGGGTCAAGGGCAGCCAAGAGGGAACATAGAAATTAGTAAGTAGTAACTCGGAGTTATTGGTAGAAAAGTGGATTCTCACAGCATGGAGGTTAGGCAGTTGCCCAGCTATTATGCTGCTTAAGGCATATTAAAATACAAGGCTGTGTCAGTCTTTCATTCAAGAGCATAAATGGTCTATGGTGGGAAGGAACCTCACACTGGGAATTATTAAAATATTTATACTACAGAGATGACAGGCACCATGAGCACGTGCCCAGGAGAAACAGCACATATCTGGGGTATACCATGGGGTGGTAGCCAGGTCAGCAGTTAGAAAAGTAGATTAGGGGTTCCCCCCAGTAATTGTCAAAGGCAAATAAAATAACCATATTCTGAGCCTCATTTATTTTTAAGATAGTCAGGAATAAAATTAAATTTGTTGTATTACATTTTGGTGCTCAACATGGGACTTGTCTTCATGGTGTTCCACCTAGTCGCAGGGACAGGGGAAGGTGAGCGTGGGCAGGTGGGGCTCCTTATGCCAGTGAAAAATGTTGGAAATCCAGCGGCTGTGTTTAGGGCTGTGTTCCAGCATGCAGTTGCACCTTTACTGGGAAGGAGCCTCCCAGAGGCTCTCTGCAGCGTGGGGTCTCATGCTCTGGGACCATGTAGCCTTTGAGAGCACCACACCTTGGGTGGTACAGTTGGTTGGTCCCAAGCAGTGTCTGTTTTTTTCTTCTGTGATAGCTTCAGAGCTGCGTTTTGAGGGGAGGACTTTGCCTCCCTACCTGGTAACTTTGTCTCAGGTAGTTTGGTTCTATGCCCAATGTAAGTACAACCAATTTAAACTTACGCTCTACTAGCTTAAAAATAAATGAGAACAAATGGCATCACCTTGTAACAAGACTGCAAAAAGGGGAGTCTGCTTCTGTTTAAAAGTTTTTCCCAGCCTTGATAAGGGAATTGGAAGGAGATGAAGAAAACCCACAGGATTATCAAGAATTTGAATGACAACCTATAGAGGCACAGGATTTTAAAAGGTTTATGGAAGCAATAACAAGCCATGGCTTACATTCACTAGATGTCAAACAGATAATCAATCATTAGAGCACATGGAATCATATAATTCCAAAAGATTAAAGAGATTTGATGACAGCTATCCTAGAGTCTGGTCCTCACAAGGGCTGACATGGACCGATGAGGCTTCGATTATGGAGCCACACAATAGGAACAGAAGTGCTGATATTGTCAAGGATCAATCACTAGGTGAAGGCCTGTATTCTGATTGCCCTTAAGGATGTTGTCCTAGAACAGTTGCTTGGGGCAAGGTTGAACAACAGGGACGCACTGGATCATTTACGAAGATAACTCAGGGTTCAGATGAGCCTTTCATAGACTTTTTACAAAGACTACCTACAGCTCTAAATAGAGTAATATCAAATCCAAATGGTAGAGAAATTTTAATTGAATCTTTAGCTTTGAAAATGCAAATGAATGCAAAAGGGCATTGAGAGCATTAAGAGCAAGGTTTGCTGCTCTTTATGAATGGATTGAAACCACTGTGGGCATAGAAGCAAAGGCTCACAATCCAGTTGTGTTTGGACAAACAATGGCAGGAGATAAAGAAAAACAAGATACCCACTGCTGTGGCTACAAAAGATCAAGTCATTCTCCAAATGATGGTAACAAACATTTCCTAAAGAGAAATCCTTCTGTGATAGTAATAATTCTGGGAGGAAATGTTCTCTGAAATGTAGAAGATGTGGAAGAAATGGATATATGATTCATGAATGTAGGTCACAAGGACATACAAAGCAATTCTTTAATTTTGGAAAACTAAGGGGCTTCACTCAAGGTCCAACAAAAAAACATGAGCCATTCATTTCCTGTCTGCTAAGAAAAGACATTTCTGAAAAACAATAAAAAAATTCAAGGTCTAATAGGACCAACAGAAATGCTCAAAACTCAATTAAGTCACTTAATGAAAATCAACCGGCTTCTAAAGATAAAACAAGAGGCTCCAAGGATACCAAGAAACAGTTATTGTGGCAGACTACTATAAATGCTAAAACCAAAGTTAAAATTACAGTTGGATGGAGTTGAGATTGAAGGATTAGTGGGGCAGATGTAACTTTAATATCACAAGATTCCTGGAACCCAGCTTGGCTGCTTCAAAGAGTATTTACGTAGCTCCTAGGGACTGGGACATTGTCTCAGGTACGACAAAATCTTAAATGGATTAAATGTATAGGACCAGAAGGTCAAACAGGAAAATTATGGCCGTATGGGGCAGGTAGAGAACTTATGGTGAAGAGATGTGTTGTAGAATTTTTTTTTTTTTTATGAGATAGGGTTTCTCTGTATAGCCCTGGCTGTCCTGAAACTCACTTTGTAGATCAGGCTGGCCCTTGAACTCAGAAATTCGCCTACCTCTGCCTTCTGAGTGCTGGGATTAAAGGCGTGCACCACCACGCCTGGCCTGTTGTAGAAATTTTTAACCCCAGCCCAAGGTACTTACCCTGTCTTTGATTATTTATTTCTGGGGTAAAAGATACATACAACTTTTATATTTACAATAAGCCTTAAACAGCACAAGAGCTGGACAGATGATTTTTTTTTTTAAAGATTTATTTTTTATTTTATTGTATGTAAGTACACTGTAGCTGTCTTCAGACGGTCCAGAAGAGGGCGCCAGATCTTGCTACGGATGGTTGTGAGCCACCATGTGGATGCTGGGATTTGAACTTATCACCTTCGGAAGAGCAGTCGGGTGCTCTTACCCGCTGAGCCATCTCACCAGCCTGGCAGATTATTTTTATGTTATTAGAATTTATTTTTTAATTGATAACACTGAGTTATTGCTTTTTTTTTTTTTTTGAGACAGGGTTTCTCTGTGTAGCCCTGGCTTTCCTAGAACTCACTCTGTAGACCAGGCTAGCCTCGGACTCAGAAATTCACCTGCTTCTGCCTCCCAAGTGCTGGGATTAAAGGCGTGTACCACCACACCCGGCGTCTGGCCTGCTTTTAACTCCAATTGGCCAACCCTTAGGGAAATGTTTTCATGACTCATCACCCATGGCATCTTTCTCCTCCTCCCCCTTCACCTTGTGGTTTTCCTCTGACCCCTAGCCTGGGTATCCTAAACCCCACCTATGTCTCTTCTACCCAGCTATTGACTGTTGGCATCTTTATTTACTGATCAGAAATAACTTGGGGGCAGGGTCACATGCACTTACAGTCTATGTTCAGACTCCAGGTCTTGGGGGCCCACACTTAGCATTACAATAGACAGCAAGACCAAACCTCAAGAAAGATTTATTGCAATAGTGGGAAATACAGATCAGCATTCTTCCAACTTTCAAGACAGGCCATAAGAGAGGAGGCATTTCTGATAAAATAAAAAATGCAAAAAGATATTATTGGGGACAGTTGCAGACTGTCTAGGCTATCCATAGACAGAATATAGCAGAGACTAACTCTTAAACGTTGGTTGAGGGAGCCATTACTGATAAAACACCAACAGCCTTCCCACTAAGGTGGTTGATTGAACAACTTGTTTGGATTGAGCAATGGCCTATAACAAAGGAAAAATTATAGACCAGCTGGATGGAGGCTCATTACATAACAGAGTCCATCAGCCCTTGGAACTCTCCTGTATTTGTCATTAAAAAGAAATCTGGCAAATGGAACATGTTGACAGATCTGAGAGCAATCAATAAAGCCATTCAGCCAATGGGCTCTTTACAGCCTGCAATCCCATTGCCTTCCTTGTTACCTAAGGAATGACCCATCATAGAGGCTAATCTAAAGGACTGATTTTTTACAATCCCTTTACAATAACAAGATAGAGATTTGCCTTCATGGTGCCCACATTTAACAACTCTGAAACTGACTGGAACATGTGTGTGTATGTGTGTGTGTATGTTGTATACATACACATGTACACACACACACACACACACGTCTCCAACAGCCAGAACTTCAGCTTGCATGGCCAAATCTTGTTGGCTACAAAATTCTCATACTTATTAGATACCATCATTTCATACAGCATGAATGGAGATTTATATTATGGTGGGGATATATGATCAAACTAACTTCTGAAGAAAGACAGTTGTCTTTGACCTGCTCAAACAAAGCAGGAAAACACCTGTAATTGATCTGTGCATCCTGCACATTCCATATAAATGTCTTTATAGAACATGCTTATAAAGTTTGTATATTGCAAAATGGAAGGCCAGGAGGCAACCCTAGGGATGCTGAGATAGGAGACAGCCCTAGAGGATGCTGAGATAGGAGGCAGCCCTAGGGATGCTGAGATAGGAGGCAGCCCTAGGGGATGCTGAGATAGGAGGCAGCCCTAGGGATGCTGAGATAGGAGGCAGCCCTAGGGATGCTGAGATAGGAGGCAGCCCTAGGGATGCTGAGATAGGAGGCAGCCCTAGGGATGCTGAGATAGGAGGCAGCCCTAGGGATGCTGAGATAGGAGGCAGCCCTAGGGGATGCTGAGATGCTGAGACTTGCTGTTCCAGCTCCCTGCCTGACTCTACCTCAACTACATGGAAGCTGTTTCCTCTAAAGACCTGTTTCTGGGACAACTTAGAGCAGCTAGCTCATTTGGTTCAGACTTTCAGACTGTTCCAGTCGGGACTTCATTTAAGCCCGCCTCTTCTCAGCATACAGGACTGATCAACAAATACTACAGCTAGTTTTTTTTTTTTAAAGACTAGCCATTTTCTAACTTCCTTGGGTCCCCCCAAAAGATTTTTTTGCCCCAGTTCAGCAGAAAGAAATTATAAGAAGACCATCATTCCAGTCCCTTAAGTTGGGATGGATACCAACTTCTGTATTAGGGTTCTCTAGAGTCACAGAACTTATGGATAGTCTCTATATAGTAAAGGAATTTATTGATGACTTACAGTCTGCAGTCCAATTCCCAACAATGGTTCAGTAGTAGCTGTGAATGGAAGTCCAAGGATCTAGCAGTTACTCAGTCCCACATGGCGAGCAGGCAAAGGAGTGAGAGCTCCCTCCATGGCCTCTGCATCAGCTCCTGCTTCCTGACCTGCTTGAGTTCCAGCCCTGACTTCCTTGGTGATGAACAGCTGTATGGAATTGTAAGCCAAATAAACCCTTTCCTCCCCAACTTGCTTCTTGGTCATGTTTGTGCAGGAATAGAAACCCTGACTAAGACAAATAGTTTTGGCCATTTTATGAGTTATAGATATGTTGTCATTTTAAGGTATGATTACAAATAATTATGATCTTAGATAGTGAGGAAAAGAAATAAAAAGGTTAGATTCAGGTATTCAATTTCTCGATCCTTTCCTTTTCTCTCTCTATCTTCCTTGGGTAAGGGAAACAGAATTGAAAAGAAAAAGGAGGTGTATAGAAATTATAAGAAACTATACAGGGCTGGTGAGATGGCTCAGCGGGTAAGAGCACCCGACTGCTCTTCCGAAGGTGATGAGTTCAAATCCCAGCAACTACATGGTGGCTTACAACCACCTGTGATGAGATCTGATGCCCTCCTCTGGTGCATCAGCTATAGTGTACTTATGAATAATAATAAATGAATCCTTGGACCGGAGAGAGCAGGGACTGAGCAAGTTGGACCGACCGGAGCGAGCGGGGCCGACCGGAGCGAGCCGGAACAAGGAAAAAACTAACAAACCAAAAACTAGACAAATAGAGGTAATAATGACTGAATCTACTCTTAAACAAAAAAATTATAGCCATAATCTTACATTGGTAGAAGTCTTTATATTTTGTTAATTGATACAGAATTTTGTATATTGATAAAGGTTTAAGGTTTTAATTGGTATAAATCTTTGCATGTTGATACAAAATTTAAGATTAATTTTGTTACAACATAATATATGTTTGTTTTAATTCTTGCATAGGTATTATGCTTATGCAACTCATTTAAAAATACAAGGTTTAGTCCCAGTCCTTTAATAGCTTCTATTACAAATTGCTTAGGATAATTAAGTAATTCAAGTTAATAGTCAGTCAAATTCATGGTCATATTAGATACTAGTCAGGATTACCACAGAAATATACACCCTGGATTGTACAGATAATAGATAGCTAGAGACAGGCAACATTTGCTTGTTCAGATATGCTGTGAACATATTGATGGTCTTCAAAAACCTCCATATGCAGTTGTTTCAATTATGGCAAGCTAGCCAGTGGGCAAAGAAGATGCTCATGCTTCAACTACAGACAAATCTGTCCAGAAAGGACAAATGGACACAGGGAAGTTGATTACCAAGCTTTCCAGGGCAGGGTAAGCAAGCCCTTCATAATTCTTGCTTCATAAAAGGTCTATCAGATGTTCTGGGCCAAAAGGCTGAAGATAGGTGCTCCAACAGTATAGTGAATATTGGGAACTGTCCAGAAAATCAGCTGTCTCTGTCATTTCTATAGCTTTTGGAAGCTGTGTCTCTGTGCTTCCTACATACTTAGGTAATATTTATTTCTTCTCAGGTCTCTGGTGGGATTGAAGTCTGGATAATCATAGTCTTAATATAAGCTTAAGTTGTTTAGGATTTAAGATATTCTAAGTATAAGAAGATATTTTAAAGATGGTAATAAAAATTAGGATAGGAATTAATTTAGAAACACAACTTAGAACTCATCAGGATAGGATAGATAATTGTTTTTTGGTTTTTGTTTTTTGTTTTTTTGAGACAGGGTTTCTCTGTATATCCCTGGCTGTCTTGGAACTCACTTTGTAGACCAGGCTGGCCTCGAACTCAGAAATCCGCCTGCCTCTGCCTCCTGAGTGCTGGGATTAAAGGCGTGCACCACCACGCCCGGCAGATAATTGAATACTTTCTCCTGAGTTGCCAAATACAAACAGACTGGACTTTTTGAATGTAACTATTACCTAATAATTTTCATAACTGTTTCATAATTGTTGCTACTATATGTTATTTATTATTATAAGAGAAGTAGTCCTTTAATTTAGATCAGAAAGAGGAATTGTTGAGGTTTGGTCTGTTGCTATGTAGTGTAATGCTTACTTCTGTACCTGAAAGTCTAGGCCTACAAGTGAATTCCCACGTTTACCAGCTTTTGTTGTGCAAACTTTGATCCTTAATTTGAAATGATTGGTTAAGTAAAAATGGCTACATCCCATTACTGAAGGGATTAGAGGTAGACAGGTTTTTGAGTTACCTAGTTGAGTCGGGTGGAAAGAGGAGAGAGAAGGAACAGGAGAGAGCAAAGGGTGCCACGAGAGGAGAAGTACCATGAGCATGTGGCCAGGAGAAACAGCAAGTATCTGGGGAACATCACTGGGGAGGTAGCCAGGCCAGCAGTTAGAAAAGTAGATTAGGGGTTACTCCTAGTAATTGTCAAAGCCAAATAAAATAACCATAGTCTGAGTCTCATTTATTTTTAAGCTAGTCAGGGGTAAGCTTTAATTAGTTGTACTACAATCAGTTGCTTGTTTCATTGTTGCAACAAAATATCTGACAAAACAAACTTGACAGAGAATGGGTTTAATTTGGCTCACAGTTTCAAGGATACAGTCCACCATGACTGGACAGTATGGAGGCGGGTGCAGGAGGTGTCTGCTCAGCAGTTCACACATTGTATCCACAGTCAGGAAGCAGAGATCAGAGAGTGACAAATTAAACACTTGTCCTTAACTGGCTGTCATTTAAAAAAATTTACAGTCCACCCCCACGCCAGATGTACCATCTCACACCCCAACTTAATCTAGACATGCCCAGAGATTTGTTTCGATGGTGCTTCCAAATCCTGCCAGGTTAATCCAGCAGAATTTATGGACTTGAGTATGTCTGGTAACAAGAATGCTCCAGTTGGTGAAATGTAAACATGCTGGAAGCTCTTGAATATGTAGGGGATCTCTCCGGAGATGCTTTACACCAAAGAGAGGTTCCTCTGGGAGCAACCTCTCACTTCCATTCTCTACTGTGTCTCTTGACTGTGTGAACGGTCCATTGGGTTATTGACCTCCACCATCTGTAAATACTGTTAAATACGTTCTGATATTCACAGAATCCCATAAGGTCCCTTTTTCAAGATGCTTCCCTGTCCTTAGGTGCAGGTGATTGCAATTGTCACTTGGTTTGAAACACAGGTGACTGAGTTGTGTTGCTGTAAAGAGGAGAGCCAGGGTCAGCAGGAAGGTATACCAGGAGCCCCTGCAATGCTTCTGGACAAAGTTGTTTGAGTGGAAGAGGAGCTGGCCTCAGGAGCCACTGGGATGAAGCAAACCCCCAGTCTGGAGGAATGCTGGTGTACCAATGGGTGAGCTCTGTAGAGCGTCGGCCAAACAGACTGGTCCAGGGCAGTGCTTGGGAAGAGACGGGGTGGGGGTAGAGGGTGGCCAGCAAGGCTGGATGCCAAATGGATATGGGAACAAGATCTGGGAGCTAGTCATCACCAGCATCTCTCTTCTCTCACTTCTCATCCCTTACTCTCCTGTCCCCCTCCCACCACCGTCAGCTCAAGGAACCTGTTCTAATGTGTATTCCTGACCCTCATCCTCAGGTTTGTAAATTGAGAGGTTTTTTTGTTTTGTGTTTTGTGTTTTTTGGTATGTGTGTTGGGGGCGGGGGGGGGGGGGGTTACACCTTTAGAGATTTTTATGAGACCCCAATGACTGACAAGGTATTTGTGAGTATAGAAAGAATTGGCCTTTCTCGAGTCCAATTACCTTGGGCTATTATTAGTCCCTTCAATAGCTACACATGACCCACCCCTTTGTCTGACCTCATATCCTTTTGACTAGAAGGTAAAACCTTCAAAATATATTCTTAGCAGACTGTATTCTACCCATTTAAAAGCTAAGAATGCCATCAGGCGGCACATGAGGCCTATAGCAGAGGTACCTCACTTTGTTGTAACTCACCCACCTGTGGCCCCACTTGGCACCTGTGGCCCCGCTTGGTGTATTTAGGTTAATACCTTGATTTATGACCCGCTTTGTTCCAAAACAAACAAGCGCTCATGTTATTGTCTCCACACTGGAACATATTGTTCCAGGCTACCCGAATCTGTGCTCCTGGGTTATGGGCACTTAGGTTTGGCTCTGAAAGCTGTATTTTGCATTGACCACTTCTTAAAAAATTTCCCAGGAGACAGAAACAGTTGCCTTAACAGAGGGCTTCACACTGCCATCTGGAGGCATGATGGGCAGACCCTGAGATTTACTGTGGAGTCTGAACATGGGGCAGGAGCACTTCTCTGAGAAAGAGAACAGGATTAGGCAGGCCACCCTGAGCCCTCCTCTCCAGGCAGACTCCATGACTGACTCAGTACCAAGGGAGAAAGACAGTGCGTGGGCATAACAATGACCAGCGTCAGAATTGTAGAGAAGGACTGCATCAGTGGCTCTGTGTCCCAGGCATTACATAGAACATCTCATAGGCATTGCCCCCATTTTAATCTGTGCAGCAGCTGCAGTGTCAATATTATCACCCCATATGAGACCCAGAGAGGTTAAGTTTTCCAAGGTCAAGGACCTAAGCCAGCAGGTATCAGAATTTGAATTGAAACTGGGTTGATCTGACTTGGGTGACCTTGACAGTTGGTGTGTATGGTATGGGCGGGGAGTGAGGGGTGGGACAGGGAGTGATCATGGCAGAAGAGAGGATATTCTAAAGAGAGACATTTGTGATCCTTTGTGGGACAGGTAGACCGTGACACCAGACAGAAGAACTGTAAGGGTGAAGGAGGTTCAAAACCCTGGTAAATCTCATAATTGAGAATGGACCGCATTAGAATCAGCTCCCGGCCAGACTCTACCTGTCCTGGAGCATGTGACCATGACACCTCACTAAGAGGACCATGATAACCAGTCACAGAGCATGAAGACTTAGAGTTCTCCATGCTAATGAGGTATCTAGATAGACCCCAAGTGTTTAGTCAATGAGCTTCCCTTCCTGGGAAAACCTCTTTAATCCCTGGTTCACTCTGAGTAAGACGTAACCATTCACATTCCCCATGAATAAAGTAGTTTGGACCAGCAAGGACTGACTTCTTCATCAAGGATCACCAGGGGGCAGGGTGTCATCAGTGTAAAGAGCTGCGCCTGAATAGTAGGCTTGTCTTCCAGTCCCTCCATACTTTTGGTACTTACCAAGCCAGATTCCTCCCAGTTCTGGGTTTAGCATGGGCCTCAGACCCCACTTTGTGTGTGTTGCTAATTTTCTTTTTTTTTTCAATTTTTATTCTTTAATCTTTTTCTTTTTTACAGTCCAATTGTTATTCTCCTCCCAGTCCAGACAGTTGGATCCCATACCTCTCCCCTACTCCACCCACTTCCCCAACTCCAAGACAATGTCCCCACCTGCCCATCCCCATCCCACCAGACCACCCTGCTCCCTGGGGCCTCAAGTCTCTCGAGGGTTAGGTGTGTTTTCTCTCACTGAGACCAGACTGGGGGGTCCTCTGCTGTATTTGTGTCAGGGGCCTCATATCAGGTGGTATATGCTACCTTGTTGGTGGCTCAGTATCTGAGAGATCTGGGGGTCCAGGTTAGTTGAGACTGCTGGTCTTCCTATGGGGTTATCCTCCTCCTCAGCTTCTCCCAGATTTTCCCTAATTCAACCACAGGGTTTCCCCAGACCCTCGTTCTTAACACCTCATGGTCCCCAGCGTAGTCTGGGTACACCAGAGTTTCAGAACCATAGCATTCCTTCTTTTGGCTATTAACAGTGGGCCATAAAGAATTAAAAATTCCTCAAGAGCCACAGGCTGGGGGAAGGGAAAGACAGAAATGCTGATGCCAACAGAAAAAAGAGCTCGCCTTCCAGGAAGAGATGACACATAGTTCTGAAAACTTGTTGGACCACCTTGTAGGAGAGACTGGAGCAGAGACAAAGATAGTGGAAGAGACAAGGACCACACCCTTGATTGTTTGTGTAGTTATGTATACCTTGTTCACATTTGCATAAGCCTTAGGTCAGAATCACCAAGAAGAGGCCACTGGGCCCCTTTGTTTATTATCCTTCCCGATATGGACACATTGAACAAACTTTCTTCCTCTGTTCTTTACTGGTAATTATGCTAGTGGGAAATATTGGGACAGTGGCTAAGCATTGCTTGTTGGGACCAGCAGAGCCTAGACTTTCACCTTAGAGTTGATTTTACCAGGAAAATTGGGTCAGAATTCAGAAAGGCCAAGACTGGTATCTTGAGCCCCGTTCCACATAGTTCCTTAGTTCTGTGACCTTTGCTGCTCGCTATTGTCTTTCTCCAGATATCTGTGACTACCGAGAACAATAAAAGGACCTGAGGAACTCATGCCTCCAGAGAAGCTGGTGATGGGAGGGACATCCATGAGGACAGGAATCTGTGACAGGAATCTGTGACAGGGACGGGAAGGGCAACGAGAAGTGAACACGCAGCCTTTGTTGTCATTTGTTTCTGGTTGCTTTTCACTTGTAACCTCATTTTTTTTTTTCTTTCAAGACTTTACTTCTTATAGAATGCCTTTCTCCAGCTCTATCCCTCCCTTCCCTGTCAAAACCCAAACTGGGTTTCAAGAGCGGTTTTATGGCTGTCCCTCATACGGGACCCACTTCTTTTTATCTTTGTACTTCTGGTCTGGTGACTTGAGAGTAAATTTGTTCCAACTTGAGATCTGAACATGCCCTCAAAGGGCCTGTGTTTGAAGGCTTTGTCCCTAGCTCAGGGTGCTGAGAGATAGTGGAACCTTTCGGATATAAGGCCTAATAGAGAGAGTTGGGTCATTTGGGGTATGCCCTTCAGGGGAGAATTGGAACCCTAGCTCCTCCTTGTCTCCATGAAGTGAACAGTCCTCCTCAGCCACGTGCTACCACAGCCCAAGCAAAGGTACCACAGGACTATTTTGGGGGATTGAAGCCCCTGAAAACCTGAGCCTTTGCTACAACAGGAAGCTGACTAACACAGAGCCCTTTCTGGTCTATCACCTGCATCTCTGGAGGGACCCATGTGCCTTGGGCCTGGAAGGCAGTGACTTAACTGTGGTTTGCAGTAGTGGCAGTCACATGTTGGCTGACCTGAATGGATGTGGATGGTTGTGTGTTTGAGATAATTAAACAGTATGCTAGGAATCTCCTCCACCCATACAACAGCCTAGAATGCAAGCGTTCTCAAAGTGGCAACAAAAGCCATTTTCTTTTGACTTTTTATTTTAAAAAGAAAACTTATAATTATGAAAGTATGCATGACTACATGTTCTTTTTTAAGAACAGGGAATGTTACAGATAAAACAAAATTTCTTTCTGCCCAACGTGCCTGCTTCTGAGCCATGACTATTTTTAGCTAGAGTGTGGATGCAGGTATAATATTGTCACACAAAAACCTGTAACCATTCCTGCCTGCTGCAACTTGAAGCCTGGCTGGGGGCTTGTATGACTACATCGTTCTGCCACCCATCTCTTGCCAGTCACCGACCCTCTCCAATCCAGTCCCATAAATACGCTGTAGAACCACTCTGTTGCTGACTTATAATTCCTTTCTAGGACACTGTAGCTATCCACTCAACAGCTTGGCAGCCATCTGGAGTTCCCCGCAGTTGCTTTGTGTTAGGGCTGTGGGTCAGGGGAAGGGAGTGGGGCTTGTGAGGTTCACACGGGGAGCCAACCCTGAGATGTGATTGGGACAAGCTGTTATGTGGTACCTTTCCCTGGGATCCAGAACTCTGAGTTGGTATGAGGGAATAATAACAATAATAATAAATACTTTGACACATTGATTTGACAATAAGGAGGGAGACTTTGTGTGAAGGCTGTCTGAGATCGTAAAGGGCAGGGGAGCACATTTAAAGGACATTACTGTAGCTGGCCTTGAGGGGAGTCTTGTTAAGGTCTAATCCTTTCAAGGAATTGCTAGGCTAAGGAAAATCCTGTAAGAGCAGAGGAGCTCCACTTCCCAGACAAAAATTACACGTTGGAATTGCACACGCTCTTGTCGGCTGTGTGGAAGGGCCGTGTGGTCAGAGCTGGCCCGTGTTCTGGGAGACATGATCATAGAGATTGCCGTCTCCCTGAGTACGACGTGTTTGAGTGGGAGTTTGTTTTTCAAACCACATGCAATTGCATCAAATGACTAGTCTCTCAGTAGAATCCAAGCCTGGGGTGGGGGTATGTGTATCTGTGATGGTGTTTGGGGCAGGCTTCAGAACCTGGCTGGTTCTTGAAGTCAGAGAATGTTCTGGCAGCTCTTGCGTAGTTGGCAAGTGGGAGAGGAACCTGGTCATTAACCCCATGGGCTAGACCTAGAAGGTCCAGGCACCCAGTGCTTTTTCCACTTCTGCGGGAGGTGGACTTTTGCACATTCCCAGTCCTTTCCCTAGCTAAAGCACATCATCCCCCATCTCTACCCATCCCAGACAATCTGCAATCCCAACCCCAGGTCAAGGGCATTTCAAGGTCACTGAGAAGATCCTTCTGCCTCTCCACATGAGGTTTTTTGTTTTGTTCTGATTGTGTACGCACCTATGTGTTCATGTTTGTTCAGGACCTTGCGCACACTGGTGGCTGACGTATGCTCTAACACTGAGCTACGTCTTTAGCCCAGGTGATGCTTTCAGAGCTTCGTTACTGAGGCCATCTTGGCTGCTGTCAGATCTGTACTCCAATCCTGACAGTACAATTAACTAGGAGCTTAAGATGCCTCAGCCTTTGTAGGCGTTGGTGTTTTCTTATTTATTGACTGTTACTAGGGCCCGGGGCACTTTAGGAGTCTAGGTGCTCTTGGAATACGTGTGCAAATCTTGTTAGTCTCTGCCTGTTCTTGAGGAAGCACCCATAACCCCAGGCATTTAGAAATGACTTAAATTAGTTGACTTAAGTCTTTGAATCTTTGAGACTAAAAGATACACTTGGCCAGGATTAATAAAAGGTATAACAGAATCAAGAGAATAGAGCATGGCTGTGGTTTCTTTGTCTTTGATCTTTTAGCAGGAAGAAACAGATTGTGGTTAGTTAGGTAAATAAAAATGACAACAGGAGCCCAGCAGTGGTGGCACATGCTTTTTTGGGGGGGGGGGTTCGAGACAGGGTTTCTCTGTGTAGCCCTGGCTGTCCTGGAAGTTACTTTGTAGACCAGGCTGGCCTGGAACTCAGAAATCCACCTGCCTCTGCCTCCCAAGTGCTGGGATTAAAGGCATTCGCCACCACGCCCAGTTTGGCACATGCTTTTAATCCTAGCATATGGGAGGCAGAGGCAGGAGGATCTCTGAGTTTGAGGTCAGCCTGATCTACAGAGTGAGTTCCAGGACAGCTAGCCAGGGCTACACAGAGAAACCCTGTCTCAAAAATAAACAAACAAACAACAACAACAAAAAGACAAAAGGGGGTTAGGATATAGATCAGTGATATAGCGCTTACCTAGCATGTATTAGGCTCTGGGATCCAACTCTAGCTTTGCATCTAACTGTAAAAGACCCACAATGTGAGGACTCCTCCAGGTTCTGACTCAGGAGAGGCGACACCCTAAATCACTCACAAGAAACGGTCTTGATGCAAACAGCAAGAGGATTTTTATTTCAAGAACTCTTGGGCCCAAAGTCATACACCACGCAGGGTAGAGGACCGTGGTAGCTCCAAGTAGCTGGGAGAGGGGGTATTTAAAGGAAGAAACCACAAAGAAAGGAAAAGCTGAGTAAACTTCATAAGAATGGGGGTGATGAGTTACAGCTCATCTCTGATGGAGGGGTTACAGACTATCTTTGGCAAACATTCTTGGTCTCTTACACAATGAGTCAGGCGCCTGGGTGGGTCACCCAGTGGTCATCGGCTTCTCAGGCTAAAGGTGAGAGAACAAAGAACTTCATGCTGGCTTTGTTTTTTTAGGGGTCTGGGAGACATATTGAGTTGGGGGTCTTATAACTGAAAAAAATGTGACAAAGTATGGTCAAGCATGGTGGCACATGTCTTTATTCCCAAACACTCAGGAGTCAGAGGAAGAGGAAGAGGAAGAGGAAGAGGAAGAGGAAGAGGAAGAAGGATGTTTGTGAGTTCAAGACCAACTTGGTCTACATAGTGACACCCCGTCTCCAAAAAGGGGGGACAGAAACAGAGATTCTATAGATAACATTTTAAAACACAGGCATACATTACATAGTGACATTTAGTAAGCTGCAAATTGTACATAATAAGATAGTGATCCTATAATATTACAACAGAGCTAAAATTGGAGTGAAAACACACTGTTATTCAAGACAATTTCTCAGAACTCAAAGAACTGCACATTGAATGGGCCTACAGAGCTCAGCAAGAACTGAGCAAAATCCAAAGTCCAGCATTAAGGCACTAATTACTCCAAACCAATGGTTGTTTGTTTGTTTGTTTGTTTTTAATGTCCTCAAAGCTTCCTGGGAGAAAAATCAGGACTTCGAAGCAGTCAGAATGATGCTTGAACAAAACAGAAGAATGAGCTCTCTGAAAAATGCAAGTGGTCAGGTTATGTTTGGATCTCAAAGGCTTGTGTGTGAAGGAGTGGTTCTCATTTGACATCACCACCGAGAACTGATGGAACCAGTAGGAGCTGCGGTCTAACGGGACGAAGAGAGGTTGTTTGTGGGGGAAACATGCTCTTGAAGACCCTAGCTCTTCCTTCCTCTGTTTTTTTTTTTTTTGCTTCTTGGCTACTCCATGCTGACCAGCCTGTCATATGCAGGTGCTCCCTGTCATAATGATCTATCTTGTCACACTTCGAAAAGCCATAGAGCCAACTGACCATGAATTGAAGTCTCTGAAACTATGAGTCAAAAGTCCCTGTAAGTTGAATGCCTTGGGTACTGAGTCTCCATCTAGCATCCTATAGCTACTCAAACTGAGTCAGGGCATTCACACCTCACCAGCTCACCCGGGAAGCCACGGCTGGTTACATCACAATTGGATGAGCAAATAAACCAAGAAGGATTATGGCGTAGGACCAGAAAACAGCAAATCCCACAGAGGGGAGGCAAAGGAAATTTTTGGGTGTGGACCAAGAGAAGTCCCGGATACCAGTTTTGCAAATAGGTCTAGAGGACAAGTGGTTCAGACAGGAGCAGGACAGGTGGTTCAAGGACTTACTTACTTTTGGTTCCAAAGAGACAGTGATAGATTATCTTATGTTAGACCATATGGGAACCATAGTGAGAGGCTGTTTGAGATTCAGGGAGAGTAGAAATGAGCAGTAAGCACTTTAGAAAGCTCAGTGAGAAATACAGGCACTGTCCCTAAGGAAAACGAAAGGCTGTCAAAGCACTCAACATTACAGTGCTTGGGTCAACAGGTCATTGTTTTCATGATGTGGGCATCAAGTTAACCAGAATGCTGATAAGATATGGAGAAGTTGCAAAATCATAGTTTATTTTGTTTTGAAACGTGTAGGTAAATAAATGCTGGGAATCCCTGTTGCAAGTGCTTGCCTCTGAAGAATAGGAGGAGGTGGGTGGCGGGGGAGAGTCATTTGCTGTTATAATAAGCTGCTTTGTGGCACTGAAGAACCTCTGGGTCCTTCCTGGGGTCATCTCAATTGTCTCCCAAGTACTAACCAGGTTCAACCCTGCTTAGCTTCCAAGATCAGACAAGATCAAGCATGGTCAGGGTGGTATGGCTGGCCAGCCAGATGAGACCACCATCTTCCATCCCTGGGACATTACATGGAAGGATTGCTGACGGGACCAGCAAGTGAGGTGATACAGGCCACACTGGCCTATTTACCTCAGCAGTAGCTGGGTGGGCAAAGAGAACAATCACAGAATTCTTAGATAGATGTGTAATCCTAAACTCTCCCATGCCGCCTCCCTTTCCTCTGCCACCCTTCCCTCCACAACCATCTGCACCATTCCCAGGGAAATGGTGTATACTGTATCTGTCAATTTCCAAATGAGTTCAATATCATCCTTTTGTAATCATAAGGAAAGTCATTTCAGTCTGCTAGGAAATCCTGACTCCTGCTTGCATAATTCTTTCTGTTGCAATTTCTCCTTGTTTATTTTTCCCTCGTATAGACATGTTCAGACTGCTGTCATTTTTGGTTAAAATGAACTAAAACTAGTGTGTTTGCTGGCATCTTGTAAACAGCAGCTAGGTTTTGATACCTGCTCCTTTATCCTTATGTTTTTTTTAATTTACCTAAGCAGAGACCTATTATGGGTTCCTTTCTATTTTAAATAAAACACGCTCTTTCCAGAAATGCTAGTTTTGACCTATTCTTTTCATTTATTTCACATAAGTAAAAGTATCATTATGAAAAATATAAAGAATATCTACCCACCTGTAGTGTTAGTAACAAAATATTAGATATAAAAGCTTCATATATAAAAAATATATATTAATTTCAGCATCCCTGCCTCCCTATATATAATTATTCTCTTGAGTTTGGAGTTTATTATTCCTTCGTATGGTTTGAAATATTTTTATGTATGTGCAAACCCATTATCTATATGATAACTATATATAACTGTTTTAGCATATGTTTAAAACTTTTGCAAATGAAATAATATATGCATCTCTCTGCAGTTGGCCTCTTCCATTGGCTTTAAGTTTTTAAGATCTGTCCCCATTTGGACCGAGAGCTCTATTTTATTCATTTAATTTCTTTCAGACATTCATTAGGGGTTGGACAGAGCCGCATGTCAGTGTATCTCTCTGAGGAGAGGAATGATAAGTAGTACTCCTTTGACATCTTCATCTATGACGTGCAATGCTCTGTCAAACATGCAAGGCTCACGGATGGAAAGGCACCCTCCATTCAGCTAGACATTTTCATTTTGTGAGGGATAAAGTAATGTTTTAAGTTTTAATTATTGTGCTTAAGAGATCTATAAAACAGAAATGCCTCTAACCTGTAAGCCCCACTTACCCAAGGAAAGGTAACTTCCTGGAATGCTGGGGGCTGCTGTTCATGGAAGATAACAAGCCACTTGTTTTCACTTTTGTAAACAAGCTTGGTTGCCCCATCTGCACAGGATGTGCTTGATCACACGTAGGGGGTTGCACATAGGCAGGAAGTACATCAGGGTGTGTGCTTGCCCCCAATTGGATGAAGGTGTGAAGTACATAGCCTTGTGGATTTTGCCTTTGACTAATATAATTTTCAGCCATTCTCTGGGAATCCTGGTATGGACCAAGCCAGTGTTCATTGTCCTGGCCAGTACTTAATAAAGCTTGCTTCAAATTTGGCTCAAAAATTGTGGTAATGGTCTTATTCTTGCCTGGTGGGATTAATAATTTCTGTCTGTTAATCTGTACATTTAGAAAAGAGGAAAGCCGGGCGTGGTGGCGCACACCTTTAATCCCAGCATTTGGGAGGCAGATGCAGGCAGATTTCTGAGTTCGAGGCCAGCCTGGTCTACAAAGTGAGTTTTAGGACAGCCAGGGCTATACAGAGAAACCCTGTCTCAAAAAAACAAAAAAAGAGGGAAAAAGTCTCTTTTTAAGGGACAGTATTCATTTTACTCTTGAAAAGGATTAATGAGATTGGAGGCATAAAATAGATAAAAAAATTTCACATACAAAGAGAATAATGTCCCACTTACTGTATTGTTAGAGAATCACATTCCACTTGTGATAGAGCAGAGAGCCCAAAGGAATGTGGCTTCAGAATTACATATCAAGTCTGTCATTACTATTTAGTGATACAAAACTTTGTTCTCAACTTTGATTTGGAAGAGAAATAAAAGCCCTCATTTTGACTAAGATGTTATCATATACATGGTGATGAAAAGAAACTTGTTTTGCTCTCTCTCATTTGCTTGCTTGCTTGTTTGTTAAAATAGGTTTACCTCAAACTTGCTGTGAAACTGAGGATGACCTTGGACTCCTGATGATCTTGCCTCTGCCTCTCAAATGCTAGGATTATAGGTGCCACATCCTGTCCGGCCTATTTTATTCTGTTATGTAGTCAGGGCTGGCCCCCAACTTTTGCCCCAGGTTTCCAGTGCTGGGATTGTTGGCTTGTGCCTCTGTGCCATCCCACTCCCCCA
The DNA here is from genome assembly GCA_902729485.2 of Mus minutoides. NCBI lineage: Eukaryota > Metazoa > Chordata > Mammalia > Rodentia > Muridae > Mus > Mus minutoides. Next base: position 33,442 of record CACVCL010018850.1, on the reverse strand, counting down.
ACCCACCTCACTGCCTCTCTCTCTCTCTCTCTCTCTCTCTCTCTCTCTCTCTCTCTCTCACACACACACACACACACACACACACACACACACACACACACATCCCTTTTAGGGAAAACAAAAGGCTTGAGGAAAGATGGTTCTGGAAATAACTAAATTTATAGTAAGTGGGACAGACATTGGTTATATTTTTAAAGTTTTTAAAAAATTTTATGTATGTGGATGTTTTGTCTGCATGCATGCCTGTGTAGTATATGGGTATAGTGCTCAAGGAAACCAGAAGAGGGGATCAGATCTCCTGGAACTGGAGTCACAGATGATATGTGAACCACCATGCAGGGGCTGGAACTGAACCTGAGCCCTCTGGAAGAGCAGATAGTGCTCTTAACTACTGAGCTATCTCTCCTGCCCCATTAGATATTGCTTTGCCTGAAATATTTTTCCTTTTACCTTAAGCCTCATTTATACACTTATACTTTTTTTTAGTATAAAGTAGGTGCAATCTTTAAAAATTTTACACACACCTACTATTAAGTATTTGAAATAAACTTAAAAATGGTAAAGGATCATCTGATACGTATCTCTAACCAATTAAAAACAATAAAACATTTTAGACCCAATTGAAACATTCATCTCTGTCCACATAGCCCTACCAAGTTAAAACAAGGTTGAGTTTAGTGTTTTTCTTTGTATTCTTTATATTTTATTTTTGTTTATCTTCCAAAGCAAAATTATCATAATTCACTGCAAACTTGAGCTTTAAAGTGGTACCATACTGAAAGCTCTCGCCAAATATTTATAAGCTTTGTCTGAATACATGTATGCACCGGGTTCCTTTATTTGTAACTGCTATACGCAAACTCAAAACACTCCATTTATTCTGTCCCTAGTCATTGCATATTTCAAAATTATTTGCCCTTGCAAAACACTATTTCCAATTCTCTTTCTTTTCCTGATTGAAACAGAGTCTCTGTAGCCTTGGCTATCCTAGAACTTGCTATGTAGACCAGGGTTGGCTTTGAACTTATAGAGACGTTCTGGTCTCTGCCTCCTGAGTCCTGGAGTTAAGGGCATCTACTGTTATGTCCAATTTTCTTTTTAAATATGCCAATTTTCTCTTCAGTGCTAGGTACTGGACCCAGGGCCTCATGTGTACTAAGCAAGGAGTCCACCTCTAAGTTCCATCCTCAAGCCCATAAACGGTCTCTCTTTTCTGAGACATTGCCTTGTTATGCAGCTCAGATGTCTTCAGACTCTTGGTCCTCCCACCAGTCTTCTGTGTGCTTGAGTTTCAGGCCTGGGGCACATCTAAGCCTCTCTTATAGACGTGGGGGCACGACTGTGCCTGTCTTATAGACATGGGGCACACCTGTGCCTGTCTTACAGGCAGGAGGCCCTCCTGACTTCTACCAATGTTCTTTTGTATGTCTCCTATGTATGGATTTGAGAAGTCTCTTGCAGGAGAGTGGTCTTTGGACTTTTTCATATACGGCCAAAGATAATTTTGGAAAAAAATGTCTCTTCAGTGTTTTTTTTTTTTTTTTTTGGTTTTTCGAGACAGGGTTTCTCTGTATAGCCCTGGCTGTCCTGGGACTCACTTTGTAGACCAGGCCCGCCTCGAACTCAGAAATCCACCTGCCTCTGCCTCCCAAGTACTGGGATTAAAGGCGTGGGCTACCACGCCCGGCTTGTTTTGTTCTTTGTCAACAGCATTTAAAATGTTTTTCTTCTAATTTTTTTTAGTTCACGTATTAGTTTATGCACATGAAATTGACGTTTATAGATTGAAATTAACAACTTCCTATGATTTAGATTAATGTTGCAGTGACTGTCTTGTCCAACTACTGTAAATATTTAAATGTAAAGCTGGGGACGGATGAAGGCATTCACACATGGCCTAAAAGCACGGTTAGCAGCCACCTTCTGGTGGGCTGTTTGCACAGATGGTGTCTAGATAAGGACAGCGTATACTCCGAAGTCAGAAGAGTCTCAGAAGGTTTTACCAGAAGGAAATGTTTGAGGAGAGAAATGTTTCACTGTGATGTAATGTACACACTGGGAAACAGCACGCTGCACTCCAGCGGGGTGTGGTGATGCTTGGTTTCAATGCCAGCTTGCCACAATTTAGAATCGGCTGAGTGTAGAGCCTCACCAGACCGGTCCTGATTGCCTTGATTGATGCTGGAAGCTCCAGGATCAAGTGTGGGCAGCACCTTCCGGTAAAGGGTCAGGTGGGGAGGGGGCGTGGCAGGGTCGTGACCATTTGCTCCGCCCAGTCTGTGTTTGCTCTTTTTTGTTGTTGTTGTTGCTTTTTTTTTTTTTACCATCAGCATGTCTAGGCTTTCTTCATGGACTAAGGACCAGGACCCTTCCAAGGTTTCAACACTCCATTAGGACTATGGAGTCGCTCAGCCCGGTGTACCAAGCAACTACCAGATGTTAATGTGCTATTGGAGAAATAGTTCCATGAAGTGAAAAACATAGGAATGGAAGATGGACTTTTTAAAGTAGCATCTCTCAAATCCATGGTCTTTCCCCAAGCTATACAGCCCAACTCATATAACGTTTAGCCACAGAGATATGTTTATTTATTTATTTTCTTGTGGCATCGCTTGACAATTCAATTGAGGGTCTCTTTCTCTCTCTCTCTCTTTCTGGCAAATACTTAGAAATCACCTGACTTGGGAAAGTATTTGTTGTTCTGCCTATTCTAGCTCTTCACTCTGCTTTTGGGAAGTCTTAGCATGCTTTGGCTGGGTTGACAAAGTACTGTAAAATGAATCTCCTAAGAAAAAGAAATGGCAATGAATGGGGTTTGGCAACGGTTTATCAAGAAGGTCAAGCAATGCATTAATCTTACTATAGAAAGTATTTTAGGTAGATTGCTAAAAGTATGTCAGGTTTTAGCAGAACTTTTTTTGGTCCCCCATTAAGATGAAATAAAACTTTTTAAAAAACATATGCAGTCTTATTTAAATATCATAATATAAAGATTGTAAGCCTGTATTTGATCAAAGTGACACAGATGTAACAGCAGATATTTGGACAAATTAATATTATATAAAAAAGCAACCTCGTTTACAATGTATGCATGCATTGAAACTTTACATGATACTCCAGAAGTCTGATGCTTTTATGTTTTTGTATATCAGTTAAAATTAATTTAAAAATAAAGTCAAAATTGACATTGATAAAATATTACCAACTCAACTAAGGACCATGCTTAGATTTGATGGTGTTTACATATGCAGTTGGTGAGTGTGTGTTTGTGTGTGTGTGTGTGTGTGTGTGTGTGTGTGTGTGTGTGTGTTGTTTCAGAATTCCATCACACATATAGATTTGGGTGTTGGCCACCACAATCAGGCCACGATCCTGATTGGTTACCACAGGGTCACCCTCTAGTTGTCTTTAAAAAAAAAAAAAAAAAAAAAAACCAAACCACCACTAGTAATATTCTTCCTTCAAACCTCACCCCTGGAAAACACTGGTCTGTTTTGCTTCTCTTTAATTTTGTCACTTGTGGCACATTCTATAAATGGAAGGACACCATATGTGACCTTCTGAGATGGCCTTTTCATTCAGCTCAAAGTTCTTAGTGGTGTTTCAGTCTGTGCACATGTGTCCCCTTCATGGCTGGAGAGTCCCCCTGGGTGGATATGCCTGTTTATCCACCCATTCTCCCGACAGGGACCTGTGGGCTGCTTCTACTTTAGGACTGCTATAAATAAGCTGCCAAGGACATTCCTCCAGAGGTTTGTGTAGGAATGCAGGTTTGCTTCTCCTGAGGACAAGTACCCAAGAGAAGACCTGGGTCCACTGTAAATGTATATTTAACCTGCTAAGAAACCTACCAACTTGATTTTTTGCACACCTGTAATGTTTTACATTCCCAGCACCAAGGGAATCTCTCTCTGAGAGATTGACTGAGTGTTCCCTGCTCAGTGCAGAAACTGTTTAATTTCTTGCAGTCTCACTGGTCAACACTTGCTGTAATTTCCCCGAGCTGTTGGAGCCCTCCTTGGAAAGTCTTTACCCATGGCTATATCTTACAATGCCTGCCTTCTGTTTTCCTCTGCTGAATCCTGCTTGGCTCCAGGCAGTCATGACTGGGGCTGTGAGAGAATGGAGAAAAAGAGCTACATGGACACACAGAAAAGCTGGGACCAGGTAGACTGGGTTCTCTGTTGGAGAAACCCCAGCACCCTGGAAGTTCAGTGTATTTATTGTGTAAATTTGAAGAGAGAGGGGAGGTCACTAGCTTTAGCTGGATGAGGTGGCAGGGCTATTCCATACCCATAAACGAGGAAGCAGCATCAATCTATGTCTGGATCAAGGAGACAGGGTTAGCTGACCTGGCTAGGAGCAGCCACTGAGCTGGGAAAGATTTCAGGTCATAAACATCGGGGGGAAGAAAGCCACTGTGGACATTTTTTGTACACACCATCAGCACTCACACCTGGACCCCACAGGAAGGCTCGGTCATTTCTCTGAACCTCACCCCAGGTTGTATGTGGGTGCTTTGCTAATTTCCCTTGGCTCTAAGCCTATAGTCTTTTGACAGGGCTGTCCTGGGTCAGCAGCACACTCAGGGCTACACTCACTCAGGGACTTCCTGCTCTTCCCACATCCATCTAGCAACCTTCCTAATGCTGTGGTCCTTTGATAAATTCCTTATGCTGTGGTGACCCTAGGCATAAAATGATTTTCATAGCTACTTCATAACTGTAATTTTGCTACTGTTATGAGTTGTAAATAATTTTTTTTAGAGATAGAGGTTTGCTGGAGGGGTCACAACCCAGAGGTTGAGAGCCACTGCTATCGTCATTTCAAAGTTGCATTTTCAGGACTTCAGTCCATTTTAACCTTCTTATTATACAGATAGGGGGCAGGTCTAGTTTCATTCTCCCACAGATTAGTACTTTCCCAACACCATTTGTGGAAGAGTCTGGCCTTTTCTCCAAGGGATATTTTTGGTAACTTTGTCAAGAATAAAGTAACTGTAACTGCTAGAACATTCCATGGATCCATACACAAGTCTGTTTTTATGTCACTGCCTTGCCATTTTTGTTTCTATGGCTCTGTAGTACAGTTTGAAATCAAGTGTCAAGAGCCCTCCAGCAGCCATGTTCATTTGTAAGGTTTCTCAGAGTAGACTTTGATTGCCTCATAGAAACATCAGGCTTTCTTAACTCTGTTAAGACACCCCCCCCAACCCCCCATGTAAAATCAGTGGGTGCAGTTTTAGAGGCAGTTTCTCACTTCGATGCTTCTGCTCAGCAGCGGACGGTTTAATAAGCCATCGATTTTGTTTGTTCTCGGTCTGATTTGCTTTGTATTTGGTATTTTGTGGAGCTTGAGAGCTTTTGCTGGCTGGATTTCTAGTTTGGAGATCGTCTTTGGAGTAGTGTATCTGCTGCCTTACTGTGTCCGAGCGCATTCTCATCCCTGTTTTTGGTCACATAACTGTTTGTAAGAAATCCGCCCTTAGACTGGTGCATTTTCAAAACTTTAATGTTGATGTTGTTTGGACCACAGAGTAAAAGCTACACTTTGAAGTTGGGGCCAAACTGGTGAAGCACTTCATTCTAAAACTCTTGTACTAACAGTAGACTTTTGATATGTTAGTCTTAAGATTAAAATGGTATGGCCGGGTGTGGTGGTGCACGCCTTTAATCCCAGCACTCGGGAGGCAGAGGCAGGCAGATTTCTGAGTTCGAGGCCAGCCTGGTCTACAAAGTGAGTTCCAGGACAGCCAGAGCTATACAGAGAAACCCTGTCTCGAAAAACCAAAAAAAAAAAAAAGATTAAAATGGTATGAAATGATTCAGCAGGAGGCAAAAAATGATCACACTGTATAGTCGTTATCAACCAAAGATCCCCAAACAATTTTATGTGCATCATGAGTATTATTTTCAGTTAACAATTTGGGAGTTCAATAAATGCACCTTAATGTTTGAATTCATATTTTGAGAGCTATTATTTTCAGTTCAGAGTGAGTGGCTGGAGAGATGGCTCAGCAGTTAGGAATACTTGCCGCCCTTCAGAGAGCCCCCGTTTAGTTCCCATATACTTTGGGTGCTTCACAAGCATTTGTTATTCAAGTTCCAGGGGAAGGGACCTGACACTTCTTCTGGCCTCCTTGGGCACATGACACACACACTCACGCATGCCAACACACACGTACATGTAATTAAAATAAATGGAAAATCTTTAAAAACACATTAAGTACAGAGCTCACCCTGAGGCAAGGATATGGATGTGGTCATACCACCACCATCAAGATTCTAGAGATGCAATGTAACTTATGTGCTTTATAAGTTGTCATGAAAGCTCATTAAAAAAAAAATGTCTGTCCTTGTTCACATGCAACGTGTTGCGCAGCCAGACTCACTTGTGGAGCAGGACACGGATGGAGCATCCCTTTGGTAAATGGAGTGCACTCGTGGGTGACATTCATGATCAGTTTCTAGAAATACTGAGGACTCTCAAAATAAAAACTCAGACGTTACCTTATTAGAAGTCATGGTCAAGTTTTCCTATGTGTGTTTACTATATTTTGTGAAGAAACAAATGTCCATATTGTTAAAAAGCTAGTAAACCCAGCAGCTGTGGAGGCATAGGCTATTCCCGCAATCTTCTGTTATCATTTCCATGGAAGTATGGGTTCATTACATTTATACTCCTGTTTTCTATTGCCTATTTTTTTCTAATAGTTAATATACCAGTTATAATTTTGCCATTCTTGAAATCCAATAGAGATATCTCAGTTTCTATCTACTACTGATGAAACACTTCATTCCAAAGCTCTTGTGCAAACAGTGGGCTTTTAATACAGTTTTAAGATTAAAATTGTAGCTGGGCGTGGTGGCACACGCCTTTAATCCCAGCACTCGGGAGGCAGAGGCAGGCAGATTTCTGAGTTCGAGGCCAGCCTGGTCTACAGAGTGAGTTCCAGGACAGCCAGGGCTACACAGAGAAACCCTGTCTCGAAAAACGGGGGAAAAAAAAAGATTAAAATTGTATCGAGTGATTTAGATAGATTTCTACAAAATCCAGTTTTCTTAAATTATCTTTATTCCTGATTACTTTCTTTTTTTGCTTGAATATTTGGATTTTTAAAAATCCCTTGCAAAGTGGGGTATGGGGTGCTGGAGAGATGGCTCAGTAATGTGATTACTGCTCAAGCATAAATACCCGGGTTTTGCCCACAGTACCCATGTAAAAGCTGTGTGGTCATCTTCTTGTCCCTGAACCTGGTATAAACTCTTCATTGACTTGTGTTTTGCTGTTGTGACACTAGTTTCCAGTATCCCTGAATTACCTTGGATAAGCTGCTTTTTGAAGTTTACATTTGACTGATTTTTAGGTTAGCATTCAGGGTAATGGGTTTCATGGATAATGGCAGCTTCATGCATGTGTGCCATTTGTTTCTGTTTGTCCCTTTCCCGGTGGCCTCCTCTGTGCCTCCTCCCATGGCTCCCTTCCCTCCCCAGGCAGTCCTCCCATCTACTTTTAAGTCACATTATGGATCCTGTTGCTCTCTTTCCACATCTGGTAGTGCTCCTTCTCCCCCCATCTTCCTGGTCTCACGACCCCTTATATATTAACAAACACACACATAGTTTAAATCTGAGCTCCATGTTTGAGAGAATACTCTGTGATGGTTTTGACAAATTCTTTACCCTGAAGTCTCCACTCAAATGCTGCCCCCTCTATGAAGCCTTCCTCAAACTTGGAAGATCTTTTGCCCAAGGACACCCACAGTGTGTCTCATATTATTGCAAGAGGGAATGCCATTGATGGCTGACTGTAGGCCATAGAGCTACTTTAAACACTCAGAACAGTGACTTGGGGGTCTTAAAACGGCTACTGGGAATCAAAGTTGGTATGATTCTATGTATGAGAAGATGAATCCAGAATGGAAACCAGCACCAAGGCCACACAGGGACGGAGCATGGATTCAGGCATTTAGCTGCAGAGCACACTTTCTAGCCTTTAAAACACTTGAATGGTTGACCTGCATCAGAGATCCCAGACAGAAAACTTTGAGTGAACATCCTGAATGAGGCCTGGTAAAGGGTGTTGAGTGGGCACATGGTGACAAATAAAATCAAGTTTAAATAAAAACTCCAAAGGGCTGGAAAGCTGGCTCAGTGGTTAACAGGAGCACTTACTCTTCTTACAGAGGACCTGGGTTCAGTTCCCAGAACCCTTATGGTTTGTTCCCAACTGTCTATTACTTCAGTTTCAGGGGCTCTGACACCCTTTTCTGACTCCGGGGTTATCAGGCATGCAAATGGATACACACATATATATGCAAGCAAAATACTCATACACTTAGAGTCTTGAAACAAACACACACAAACCAAAGCAGGAACTCTAGTTTTAATTGCCCTGGGGGAAGGGATGGGCCCAGGGCCACATAGATGCAAACAAGCAAATAAACCAAAAATAGAGATGGACTGAACACGGCAGTTCCAGACTTGAGGGCAAGGCGACAGACAGGTCACAGGAACAGGGTCAAAATCTCGATACCAGCCTCCGACATTCACAGGCTGAGGAGGTGGGGAATTCAGTAGCTCCTTCCTGGTGGTGGTGGCAGAGCTGGGGTGGAGAAGTGGGAGGAGAGGTTAGTCTTATATAATTCGTAGCAGTTGCATATAACCTATTCTTTACTTCACCTCTAGATTGCTTGCAACCCCTAACACACAGAGTAAATGCCATGCTAATAGTTGGTCTCTGTATATAGTTCAGAGTCCGCCGATGGTTTCCAATCTTAGAACAGAAGCAGCCATCCTAGGCCCAAACACGCTAACCATGTCAGCAACTAGATAGCATCTTGATCAGTGGTGAGAGCTGACTGTACAGGAATCTGGACTTAGCCATGTGTCAAGTAGTCTGTGGTGCATGGATAAGACTCCCCAAAGGAGAATGAGAGGCAGGCAGAAGAAAGAAAACTCACGGAGGTGTCAATAATATCATTGCACCCTCTTGTGTTGGTGTCCCAAACAGGACTTAGCACAGCAGGTACTACACAAAGGTCTGTTAAGGGGAGGATTAATGAATGAAGGAATGCCTCTCTCATGGTTGGCAGGATTATGCTCCCCTCTTTTCTAAGGCCCCGTCTCCCACCGTAAAATGGCACTAGTGAGGTGGTTCGTAAGTCCGCGGCAGCAACTACCAGCGCCTGGGGCTGCGCAAGCGCGTTCGCTGGAGGGTAAAAGTCGTTCGGTCTGCGAGGACAGTGACTGCCTTCCTTAGCGGTCCCTGTAGAGCGCCTAGGATGCGCTGGGTGGGAGAGGGCACGAGGAGGGAAATGGGTTCTATGTCTAGAGTTGGGCTAACGCTAGGAGGAAGCCAGCGGATCTTGGAGGTGAGAAGACCGAGGTGGTGCAGGGCTCGGCCATCGCCTCTAGGAGACGCCCCTCCTGGATAGGGATGAGAAGGAGAAAGCTTTGGAGAGAGAAGCCTGAGAATCCTACAGGCTGGTGTTTTTCATCTGGGACATTCCGGAGTCCAGGAGAGAGCAGGTGAGAGTACACAAAGGGTCCTCACACTTAAGCTCACAGAATGGCCCGCACACATGGTACTGACGACCAGAGCAGCGCCACCGGGCTGGCGAGCGGTGAGGTGCCAGGGTCCAGTCTTCTCCATAGAGGGCTGGTGCCAAGCACTGAAATCTGCAAAGGCTTCCCTCTGCCGCGGGGTGGCAGAGTCCTGAGACAGACACTCCTCACAGACCCCGAGGGGTGGCTCCGCCCCAGGACCGCAGGGAGGCCTCGCCATGGGAGGCGGAGTTGTAGCCGCCCCCAATCCGGTGGGACCGCGAGTCCCCCTTTTAAGCTCGTGAAGCTTCTAGCTGCCTCGCAATCTTTTCTCCCTCCAGTCAGTCTCCCTTTCACGCGATGGATTCGGCGAAGACTTGTGTGACCAAGTTCAAGTCCTTTGCGATTTTGCTCTTCACCCCGATCCTGATGCTTCCACTCATCCTTCTGGTACCTGACAAGGTCAGTTGCGTGTCTGGGCAGCCTGGCGGAACCCGGGTGCCCAGTGCAATAACGGGCACGGAACCCGGGAATGCTGAGCTGGAACGCACGGATTCCTCCCCGGGGACAAGCTCCCCTGGGACGCGTGCTCAGACGCTCCAGGCACCAGATAGGAGGTGCTCTGCAAAGAATCCGAGGGACGCAGAGACCCTAAGGTGAACATGTCCTAGAGTGCACCGATTTCAGAGCGCAAGAGCCGTCCGGGCAAACACGGAAACCTGGACGTTAGAACAGATCTGAACCACACAGACCCCTCGACAGGCTTAGCCTCTGACTCAAAGTCTCCTCCCAGAGTGCACAACCAACGCTAGTCCAGCTCAAAGATAATGCTCGAGTTAGTAGGGACTCTGAAGGCTGGGCTTTCCCTCTGTGCCTCTTCTCTAGGGAAGAGATATTTTCTAGCTGTAGATGCCTTCAGGCAGGGAACTACAGGAACAGAGTGTCGCCTATGTGGACCATGCCTTTGCCATAATCTGGCTTTGATTTTTGAAGCTCAGGTTCCCCATCTATGATCTATATTTCTTTCTAGCTCTGAAGCCAAGGAAGCCATTCTCAGTTCAAATCCTGCTGCAGCCTGAAAGACAAGTCAGGCACTGAGCACCGCCTGCTGTGGCAGTGGCAGGAGGCAGGACAGTATTCCCAGAGCTCACGCCTTGGGTGGCATGGCTCTGGGTTGCTGGGGAAGCCGAGTCCCATTCCCTGGCCTCCGGGTGCTCCTAGGAGGAAGGGAGAGAATGAATGGCCTTGGCTGCAGAGCAGAAGAGGGCGGGAGCCCTGGCCCCGGCTCTGTCAGGCTGTGTGCAGCCAGTTTGGCGAGGCCGGTGCTCTTTGAAGCCTTATGTGGCTACCCTTTCACTCTCAGCCCAGACAGGAAACCTTGCTCGGATCTTGCTTCCCCTCCACAGGCAGGTTTGAGAAACAGAGGCTCTCTTCAGGGAAGGTTTTGAGAGGAGAGGGGTGTCCCCCGGTGGGCTTCTAGTCATTTCACATTGTGCCTTTCAGCAAGACCCTTTGCTCTCCGGGCCCCGAGTGCTTTGATGGGTACAATGGGGTGATTGGATTCTGGGAGTAAAAGGGGATCATTCCGGCTCCTAGGATGGGGGAAGAAATCATACTGAGCAGAGGCTCCACAGGGGCCAAGGAGAGCAGAGCAGCTGTGTGGACTCTTCGGCTGCCACTCTGTTAGCGAGCATCCAGAGATTCGGGGCCATTCCTGTCTGTGGGAGGCATCCAGGTTAGGAAGCTATGATTTTAGCTCTGCTGGCGGGGAGTGATGTTCTCTGGAATAATTATAGTTGCTTGCTTGACCTTTCTGGTAGAGGACAGTGTAACCAGGATCCCACTTTATCCCTGGCACATGCATGCGTGTGCACGTGTGCATACATCCCCTCACACACACACTCAGAGAGAAAGACAGAGACAGAGACAGAGACAGAGACAGAGACAGAGACAGAGACAGAGACAGAGACAGAGACAGAGACAGAGACAGGCAGGCAGGCAGCAGGCAGGCAGAGGGGGAATATAAATACCAGTGAGTTAGGTTCCCAACAGGGGTATATTAATACATCTATATGCCCCGGGAATGAAATTTTAGGGACTGGGAAGCCATAGTGAAGGTTGCCATAGTGAAGGTTCTTCCAAAAAGCAGTCTTCCTGTACCTTCTCTCCAAGTGGCTTGGCACCTGGGAGCCTGGGTCTTTGGCTTCCTACTTTCTCCCTCTGCCCCTCTTTTTGCTCACCACCAAAGAGCACCCTGTTCCCACTCGCCATGCCACCTTCATTGGGCAAGAAAACCTAGAGATACAGAACACTCCAGGACAGAGAGTGAGTTGAGTCAGCCATCCCCCAGGGGCAGCCTGACCATCACTGTCCCCATCAGAGGATGGCCCCCAGCACACACTGCCCTCTGTGCTCCATGGCCCCTCTTCAGGCTTTCTTCTTCTCTTCCACCTTGCTTGCTTCCTGGCCTCCCCTCTGATCCACTTTTCTCTGAGCCTTCCTCTGCTTCTAAAACTCATTTTAATAAAACCAGTGACAACTTTAATCACGTATCTTGCTAATCTAAGAAATCCCTATTTTCACAAGTCTGAAGTGTCAAGTAAAATAAGGTACCCTCGTTGCCTTATTATCAATGTTTTAGTGGACAGATAGGCAGTTCTCCAAATACCAGTCACACACACACACACACACACACACACACACACACACACACACACACACTTGGGAGTACAGAGGGACAGGGGAGAGTTTTGCTTACTCCAGTTCCACTCTGTAGCATGAACCATATAGGGTATTTTATTCAACACTGGTCTATATTTCCAGTTGTGACTCTATCAGATTGTATTATAGAATGATGTCATAGCCACATCATTCTGCCTTAGTTGGCAATAAAGATGCCACCTAAGGCTTAGAATGTGCCCCTTGCCGACCAGTGTGTGAGTGTCCTTAGATGAACTCTCAACCCTGGCTGATTACACTGTGCACCTCTACGTGCTGAGGGTGGGCCTTTCAACTGCAGTGCAGTGCCTACTTCCATCTCAGCGTCCAGCTGCTTTTCCAGACACTTTCTCAGTACCAGGGAAGTGCAGTGAGCATTATTTGTATGTGTGTGTGTGAGCTTGCACATTTGGAAGCTAGAGATTAACATCAGGCCCCGTTTCCTCGGCTGCCATCCAGATGTTTGTTGAGACAGGGCTCTCTCAGTGGCCTGGATCTTGCCACACAAGCTGGGCTGGCCTGTCTCCACATTCTTAGTGCTGGTACAAGTGTGTGCCACAGAACCTGGTGTCTTCCTTTGTTCTAGGGATCAAGTGCAGGTCCCTGTGTTTACAGGGTAAGACGTTCCTGATGGAGCTCTCTCTCCAGTTCCCTCCCCAGACTTTCCCAACATCCCATTCCTACTCTGCACTCTCCATGGGCACTGTGGAAGTTTGTATTAGGGAGGGTCTAGTATGATAATTGACTCATCAGAGCTGAGATATCTCCTGGGCTTCCTGCTGGTGGGTGGAAATGAGGAGTCAGTTAGCCTAGTGGTCTGTTTTCTTCCGGGGTGGGGGTGGGGGGTACTCTAGGACATCTACTGTCTGAGTTCTGAGAGTAAAGGTTATTAAGGAGTGTCTGGGTGTCACACATTCTGTATGGCCCCTCTGAAGTCATCAGTTTACAGATAAAGATGGGAAAAGAGGAACTAAGATTGGGAGCGGGAGAGACTCCTTAATGACAATGTTTAGAGTTGCTATAACATGGTGGTAGACATGGGCTGACATTTAGCATTCATTACTTAAAATTTCTCTACAGCACACTTCTCTCCATGCCCCCAAAGGAATCCCCTCTACCACCCATCCCTGGAGCTCACCCCAGTGGCCTTCAACTGGTATTCATCCTATAGGAGACAAAGAGAAAGCTCACCTTTGCTCTCTAGTTATAGACTATTAAATGAAGAGGGGATCTACAGGTTCATTATTCACAGGAAATGGTTCCTTCCCCATAAGCCATAGTGACTCCAAAGCTCACATACCCTGTCCCAAAGGGGTGGGGAATCTTGGGACTGTGGATGTGTTTTGGGGGAATACGAAATGGTTTTTAGGGTAATCTAGTGAGGTTAAAGAGACAAAGAGTGGCCAGGGACAAAGTCCACTGTGTCTCACAGAATAAACAATGAAATGGTGCCTAAAATGGAGGGCAGTGGCATCTGACAATTGTTTCTAAGGTATGTTGACAATCCTTGCATTTTTGGTTGTCACATGATCCGTAGCTCTGTTATTGTTTCGATGGTAGTCTAAGCTGTCCCGAAGCTCAGCTCACTATATAGGCCAAGCTGACATCAGATTTGCAAAGATCCTCCTATCTCAGCCTCTAGATGCTGGGATTGCAGGTATGTGCCTCTGAGCCCAGTCAGACTTGGACCTTTTAGGAAGATAACTCTTGGTTGTGACTAGAGAGCCCACCACTGGCGTCTATTGGGTGGAGGACAAGGGTGATGCTAAACATCCTACCTACTGTTTGGAGAACAGTCCCCACAACAAGGATCTGTCTCTGCCCCAGATGTCAGGGCACAGAATGGGGAAACACTTCTTTAGTCAACAGGGAGGTGTCCTGGGATGTTTATGGGGTGCAGTCTTTCTTTGAGAACATTTGTGTGTTTATCGTGGTGCTAGGACCACTTGGAAAGGAAAGGGGGTGTCAGGGAAAGGTTGGACTTGGGGACAACCTAGCTCTTCTTGGCTGTTCTGAGCCTTGGAAAGCCACCCTGCCCAGGAGCAGGACATAGCCTTCCCCATCACAGAGGCAGCTGCCCTGCTGTGAGGTTGGTGTGCAGTGAAGCCTGTGGAACCTAAGGACTGTCTCTTCAGTTTGCCAGGTGTGCCTATGTTATAGTCATCATGGCTGTCTACTGGTGCACAGATGTCATCCCAGTGGCTGTCACCTCCCTCCTGCCTGTCTTACTCTTCCCACTTTTGAAGATTCTGGACTCCAAGCAGGTCAGTAAGCCGAGCAGGGGCTGGTGACGTCCAGGTCCTCCCGTGTACTTCCTTACTCCTCTGAGTCCCTCTGAGCTGCCAAGGCCTAGGGAGAGCTACAGAAGTCCAGAAGTGGATCCCTCAAGGACGAGTATGGAGACAGATCACTTCAAGCTGCCTTTGAAATCAGTATCTGTCTTGCTTAGCTATCTAGAGTACTTGGGTAGCAGATTTGGACCCATGCTGTATGTGATTGAGGACTTCTCTGATGGGACATCCCTGTAACCCTCCAGGTATGTATCCAATACATGAAGGACACCAACATGCTGTTCCTGGGCAGCCTCATCGTGGCTGCGGCTGTGGAACACTGGAAACTTCATAAGAGGATTGCCCTGAGAATGCTGCTCTTTGTAGGGACCAAGCCCTCACGGTAAACACACCTTCTTTCTCTGGCTACACGGCTCTCCAGGGAACCCTGGAACAAGGGAGTGGAGGGTGACAGATCAGGACATCCAAAGACGGGTTGGAAGGTTGACCTCTGGGTAAGACAGAATGGTTCTTATTAGGTCTTTGGGATTTAGGAGAGAAGAGACTCTATGTAGGACAGTGGTGATCTTCTAGATCTAAGTGGAAAGTTAAACTACTTACATGTGGGGCTGCCCTGCTACACCTTGGGTCTCGCTTAGCCAAACTTCCCTGCTAAGTGGAAGTTTCTTAGATCCACAGTTGAGTTTGAGGCCTCTTGCTGACCCAACAGCCAGTAGTACAGACATCAGCAGTGTTTGTGAGAAGGGAGGTAGCAAGGAATCTATAGTTACTGGTTTTCATGTCTCTGACCAAATCCTAAAAGGAACAACTTAAAGGGAAAAAGGATTTGTTTCAGCCTATAGCTGTGGATGGTAGCCAGTCCGGGCTTGATTGGTCTTATATACCTAAGCAGAATATCATGGTGGCAGAAGTATGTGGTAGTAGAAATTCACCTACACCAGACAGGAAGTAAGAGAGGAGGTAAGAGCTAGTGGTGCAAGATACATACTTCCTTCAACTAGGCCACACATCTTTTATGGTTTGAGAACTTCACATATGCATATAATGTGTGTGTGTGTGTGTGTGTGTGTGTGTGTTTATCAAATCCACTTCATTCCCCCTCCCCCCAATTCTTCTGCTATTCACCATATGGCCTTTGGTGTAGTTGTGACACAAACATTATGGGAGGGACTAACCACTTTCAGATTGGACTTAAAGACTTCTCCAAAAGATGGAACTCATGTCTGGTACCATTAACAGTGCCCCAATCCCATGGCTGGCTATGCCATAGACTCCACTTCCTTTGTTTTACCACCTCCCAATACTGTCATCATATTATAAATCCATTGAGGGGTTGGTTAATCTGCCTGTTATGCCAGAGCCCTATGATCTCATGGTCTGCCCTTCACAGTTACACCCAGAGTTATGCTTTCTGATCAGGTATGTCTTCGTAAGTTGACCGTAAAAATTAACTGTCACAAAGAGGAAGGGGGAAGGGAAGAAGGGAAAGAGAGAAACCAGAGCCAATTAAACTGCCACCCTGTGCCTGAATGCCTGGTCTTGAGTTGACAAGAAGGGTGGCTCCAGCCCCTAGTTATGGCCCTGGGATGTGGCCAGTAGGGTACGAGGGACCCTGGCTTTCCTCTTTGCCCCTCCTCTGCAGGCTGATGCTGGGCTTTATGTTCGTCACGGCCTTCCTGTCCATGTGGATCAGCAATACTGCCGCCACGGCCATGATGATACCCATCGTGGAGGCCATGCTGCAGCAAATGATAGCCGCCAATACAGCTGCCAGCCAGGCGACACTGGAGCTGCTGGACAAGAACAAGGCCAGCGAGTTGCCAGGTGCACCCTGGCTTAGATTTTGATGTTACTGGGAGGGAGGAGGAAGCCGTAGCATCAAAATCTGCCATTCCTTAAACATGCAGAGAAGAAGAAAAAAATATAGGGAAATAGTTTTGTTAGTATTAGTTATGATATAAAAGACAGATCCTTTACTCAAGTTTAGAACACTGGGCTCATGACAGAAAGCAATGAGTATTCATTTGATAATTCCTTTAGCCAGCTCTGAGTACCTGCCGGACGGACGCTTCTCACTCTTGGTCCCAAGATAGAAAGCATTGAGTTATTAATTGGATAGTTTGCTAAGGCATCTTTAAACACCTTCTAGATGCTTCTCATCCTTGCTACACTTATTTTCTTCAGGACTGCCTTCTTGGCTCTCCTTGAGTCAGTCACCCTTGCTCCATTTCTATAGGTCTTGGGGTCTGCTTCCTACTAGGCTCAGAAGTTGCAGGATACGGTCTGCTTCTCCCTCTGTCAATTCCCTATTCTTCCCCAGTAGTCTGCGTGGGAGGACTTTGGGACCTATGCCTAAATTCTAGTTCCTGGGTGAGGTCCAAGCAACATGGAGGTGACCAGCCACACTCTGACCACTGGCTCTTGTGGAGCTCAGTAGGATGACCTCAGTGGGTACCCTTACCCAAAGCACCTGCTTCAGGATAAGCCTTAGGGAGGTTGGACAGCACAGCAGCTCAGGGAGGGAGGACCTGAGCCATCTAAGGTAGACTGAGACACCCTTGGATGCAAGGGCGTGGTGAGGAGCCAGGAAATGGGTACATGTCCCTTAAGTTTCTGGGCTTGGCAAGTATATTGAAAATCCCCCCCGGGGAGGCCATGGGAAGGGGTTATGGGAAGGTAGATGCCCGACTGTGATTCAGGGCTGCAGCTGAGGAACACATGTGCACCTGGCAAGGGGTACGGGGTGCGCCCGATCTCACATTAGCAGCAGTGTGAAGAGTTTTGATTGGCTGGGTGGCCCTCAGGACCGACAGAGCTAACAGCCCCATGTCCACCACAGGAAGCCAAGTGGCATTTGAAGACCCCAGTGTGCAGAAGCAGGAAGACGAAGAAATAAAGAATATGTACAAGGCTATGAACCTATGTGTGTGCTATGCAGCCAGTATTGGGGGTACAGCCACCTTGACGGGGACAGGACCCAACGTGGTGCTCCTGGGCCAGATGCAGGAGTGAGTCACGACTGTGCCTTCAGGAGACATCACCATGGGTTTCTGGGGCTGGAGGTGCTTACTCGGCTCTCTTTTCCTCCTGTCTTGGCCTGGAGCCATCAGTCTAATAGGGTGGGAGGGTGAACACACATAGTCTCTACATCCCTGCACTCACTAATAGTCTTTCCCAGGAATGGAGACCTGATGCACTAGAGCTCATGGACAGCATGGCTTTCTGACGCAGGGGCAAACCTAACCTCTCTCAGTGGCTCCGGGCTTTTTGCTCAGGCAGGGAGGGCGGACTGGACTCTGAGCTAACATCATAGGAAATGGCAGCAGCACAGTCCCTGGCAAATCCAGTGGGTTGAATTCACAGAAAAACAGACATTTCTAAAAGAGCCCCTACCAGCTCACTGACATTGGCTGATAATGGCTAGGATCCTGCGATCCCCCTTCAGGGTCTACAGATGGCACAGACAGGTGGGGTTGGGCCACTAATTGCTATGCAGTCTCCCATCACATAATCCCAATGACTGGAGCCCTCAAGTGCACTCTAAGCGTAGCAACTGAAAGGGGACATAGGCTGGGAGGATCCCCTTGTCTGAGCTTTGCCTTGTGTCAGGTGGGCTTGGAAGATCATGGAGGAAAGAGAAGTCTGAGGCCCCACCATAGACTTTTCATGGTTTGCTGAGGGTGCTAGACATAGCGGGGTTCGGGCAGCCCGGTGAATACATGTGTTAACCGAAGCATGTACAAATTATCATGGCAAGGAACAAAAAGGAGGTGGTGCCTCTTTTGTGTAGACAAGAGCTTTGGACAGGGGTGGGGAGGGCAACTGGCACTGGAACTGGGACTTGTAAAGAACAGAGTGACAGACAGAGCAACAGCCAGCTCATCAGACCAGAACCCTGAGATTCAATAACTAGGGTCATTTGATCCTCGACATGTTTCCTGTGATCACAACCCTAGAGCTTCCCCCTTAAGTTCTACTGCAAGAAGGGACTTGCCTAGGCTGAGTGAGGCAAGTCCTGGGTGGGATTTGATGTCTTTTGAGCTAGACAGGGCTAAAAGCTTAGGGAGGCAAGCAGGGGGGGGGGAGGAAACATCCTCAGGTAAGTCTCCCGTATCAACATAGCGACGCACAGCATGAGCTTTCAGAGGATCCATGCACTCCCTTTAGCTGTCAGCCAGACCTTGTGCATGTGTGACAAAGGCATACTTTTCTAGACGCCTGGGCGGACTTTTATGAGACGTTCAGCAGGGTCTCTGTTCACAGAAATGCCCCCTGGCCATTCGTTCTTCAGTCTTCTCTCTTGCTGAGGCCATGTTCTGGGGTCCCCAACAATAATGAACTGTGGTGTCTGGACCCCAGGTTTAATGTGGCCTGCAGTCAGACCCATCTCTCAGGAGTTCACCTGCCTGGACTGCATCCCATGGCTGAGCCTGGATTTGGACCAACCTTTTCTCCTTTCAGATTGTTTCCGGACAGTAAGGATGTCCTGAACTACGCATCTTGGTTTGGATTTGCCTTCCCCAACATGGTGGTGATGCTGGTGCTGGCCTGGCTGTGGCTCCAGTGCTTGTACATGAGACACAAGTAAGTGTGGACTGCTCTTGGGCTAGCATCTGATGGTCTCAGACCCCTGCACCAAGCCCCTCAGCCCCTGGCCCGGTCTACAAAGTTCTTGCACCAGGCTCTGTTTCTCTAGCCTTTCCTGCTGGCTTAATCCTCTCAGTCTCATAATGGCTGGAGGCTTGCTGTACCTTTGTGTGTATTGTTTCAGCCCTGATGGAGACTTCCTACCTTCTACCTGCTCACTTCCCCAGCACTGAGGGCTACTCAGGGGCTGCCCTTTCCCGGCTTTTCCTGCTCTATCGCTCTCACCATAGAATAATGCACTCCTCTGAGCCTCCAGTGGGTGTATCTTACCCCTATGCTTTGGCACCTATCCTTGTGTCCCAATGGCACCCCTTGGCTGTGAACCAGGGCCCCCCTGACTCCTACACACCTCCTGTCTCAGAGAGAAATAACAAGTGTGCCACCTATTTGGTTCAAGGCAACTGAGGAGTGGCCTGTCTTCCCAAATGCCAAGCCAACATGACTGGATGCATTACCATTTGGTCATGTGGCTCTAGTAGGCCAGGTCACAGTGATCCTCTTGATTCGGTCCGAGTTACCAAGCTCAGACCTTCACCAAGTTCCTGTGGTGTTCCCTGCATCGAGCCAAGCCTGGAAAGTTTACCTTCCTATTCCCAGCACACTGTCAGGTTTACCCAGAGTCACCTTTGAGGCGGCCAGACTTTGGACAGAAACTATGACGTGGGGCCAACAAATAGTTTTGGTTTGTTTGTTTGTTCATTTGGTTTTTTTTGTTTGTTTGTTTTGCTTTGTTTTTGTTTTTTAAAGACAGGGTTCCTCTGTGTATCGTGGCTGTCCTGGGACTTTAATCTGTAGATCAGGCTGACCTCAAACTCAGAGATCCACCTGCATCTGCCTCCTGAGTGCTGGAACTAAAGGTGTGCACCACCACCACCACCACCACCACCACCACCACCACCACCACCTGGCTAAACTGTTGTTTTAAAAAAAAAACAAATTTACCAGTGGCACAAAGGTGACTTTGCCACAGTGGGGGGAAAGGCTAATGGTAGTAACCACCAGGGAGCCTGTGCCTTGTCTCAAAAACTAAAAGCACAGGGCCAGCAGTGGTACAGGGGCTCAGCAGGTAAAGGGACTTGCTGCCAAAGCTGATGATCTGAGTTAAATTCCCCAATACCCACATGGTGAGAGAGCTGATCCTACAAATTGTCCGTGTACTCCACACTTGCACTATAGCATGTGCACACACACACACACACACACACACAAACAAAACCCCAAGAGCTAAGAGTGTGGCCCAGTGGTAGAGCAGAGCACTTTCTTACTACAGGACTTTGGATTCTGTCACCAGCACAGCCAAAAGAAAAGGACATGAGACCCGCCCAAAAGGAAAGAAAAGGACAGGAGACACGTTGCATGTCAGACGCTATTTTAAGCACTATACATTTATGACTTCATTGTCATGACAACCTGTGAAGTACAGTTATTGCCATTATATGGATAAAACAGCTAGAGAGGTTGTATGGCTTCTGACACATTGTACAGCATGGAAGTGGTAGGCCTGAGGTTGGAGCTCCAGTCAGTCAGCTCCAGGGCACGTGTCAAGGGTTGCTATCCTGGTGTTAGGAGGATCTCCCTATGGCCTTGGATGTCCCCCAAACCCTAAGGTCAAGTATGCAGATGGAGCTGGCTGGGCACCAAGACTATTAGGGCATCATCAGCCTCCCAGTTAGCAGGTGACAGGTACACAAGGGGCGCGTAAGCTCAGCTGACAGCCCCAGACATGGTTCACTCGGCTCTGCACAGCTTCCACTGTTCTCGTGGACCACGGGAATTGTGAACAGCACTTACCATGAATCTATGGGGACTTCTGGCTGCAGGAAGTGGAGGAGCGTGGCTTTCTTCTACCCCAGTCTTCCTTGGTGTGGCACTATGACTCAAACACCAAGTGCAGCCCGGTTCACAGGTAGCCTAGTTTCCATCCCAGACCCGCAAGGTAGAGAATGGCTCTGCAGATATAGGCGCACACCCCTAGGAATCATATTTCCTAGCCACGGGAGGAACCTCTACTGTTCCTTGAGTCCTGCTCATTCTTAAGATTCTCATGGTATCAAAGTCATGGCAAAAAGAACCCGTTTTACTTGTGTTCGTGGGTAGTGACAGACATTCACCCAGGACCACTAAGAATGACATGGCATGTTATAGCTATTATAACTCAAGCTTCCTGACCAGGCTCAGCTGAAAACAGGACGAGTGTTCTTTCTGAGAGTTCTTCCTGTCTGGCACCATGGTGAGGTACTTGTGGACCCAGAGATCCCCCTCCAACCTGTCCCTATGGCTCTGGGGCCTGTCCAGTTCACTGTGATGCACCATGACGAAGGCCACTCTTTGGCAGGACACGGTGGTCCCTAATAGAACATCAGGACGTCCACAGGATCTGCTTGCCTGTCTCATGGGCCACCAGATAAAATGAACCCAGAGAAGTTGCTCCGTAGAATTGAACAAGGGTGTGTGTGGGTGGGTGGGGGGTGTCACTACCACAGTGGCCAGCATCAGAAGTATCATGAAGATCAGGAGTCCCCAGAACAGGTCTGAAATCTCTAAGCTGCCAGGTACTAGCGGGTCTGCACTTAGAAGAGGAGCATAGACTCTGGAGCCAGTGATGGCAGGGAGGTCCCCACGCACGCCAGCAGGGCCATCCCTACCCTGAGTGTCTTGTGAGGAAGGCCTTCCTCAGTTCAGCGTGGAGGTCTCAGCTGATGGTGGACATAAGATCCTCACGGCTGCCTCCTTCTCTGGTCCTGCAGTACATCAGGAGGCCAGGTTCTGATGTCCTGGTGTCCTTGGGAGACAGCCATGTCCCTGGGGGCTGCTGTTGCCACACCCGCCCTCAAAGGTGGTTCACATTCAGCACAGCCCTCCTGTGACTTTTATGTTGGGGCCTCGAAAGGGTTCTGGGAGGGAGAGCTCTCCGCAGACAATGTCCTTGCTCCACTGCTTTGAGGCCAACTGAGGCAGGACATCTGTGACATATTCTCTGCATCCAAGCCTGCATTTTATTCATTAGTAACCCCAGTTACCCAGTCACCTTCCCCCCATAAATCCCCTTCTTCTTTACCACTTCAAGCCAACACCACTTGAGGGGAGGCCATGGAAGCCATCCCGGTGGGCTTATCTTCCAGTGGAACACCCTGAAGTGACCATCTAAAACACCCAAAGTAGAGCCTAGGCTGCATTCTTTCCTGTCCCAGTCTTGCATCTCCTGAGCCTTGATCTTACACCTTTGGCACTGTGGAAGGCAGCTCCAGACTGTGACGGGAAAGCCTGGGGATCATGGGTGGATCATATGAGTCTGGATCCCGAAGGCTCTAGAACTTCCCATGGTCTTCTCGATGGGGACCCTGGAGCACAGTCAGTCTTTCCTTTGCTCATGGCTACGTCAACTCTGCCGATGAATGCAATGAGTGTGTTCTGCAATGAGTGTGTTCTGCCCTCCCACCCATGCGCCCTACTCTGTGCCGCCTCTCAGCCTTTTAACCTCTCCTACTGCTATCCCCTGTGACCGGTCTGAGATGGTGGCATACCCCTTTTTGTACCACCTCAACCCCCAGCTCTGGAAGTGTCCTAGGCCCTCAGTCTCTACTTCTCAACAGTCTCTCTGTAAGATGATCTGGGGGTGGGGGTGGGGGGTGGAGAGGAAAGCTGATAGAAATCAGAAGAAGAAAGAGAGAGGGTGGGACCCTGGGACCGTCCCACCCCCGCTCCCCCACAAGTCATTCCATCTGCCTTGCCCTTCTCTTACCATTACATGGTCTAGTTTAAAAAAAACTTGCATCTGCTGTGGGGAGAAGAAGAGGGACACGGAGAAGATTGCCTGCCAGGTGCTGAACGAGGAGTACCAGAAGCTGGGGTCCTTGAGCTACCCCGAATGCAGCGTGCTCTTTTGCTTCACCCTACTTGTCATCCTGTGGTTCTCCCGAGACCCCGGCTTCATGCCTGGCTGGCTGTCATTCGCCTGGATCGAGGGAAATACCAAGTAAGTTGATGCAAAGGAAAGCTTTAGTTTAGGATAATGATGTCTAAATGTCACTGTTGTCAGCAACAGGCAGCAAGAGGAAGGTACGACTTGGGCCCTGTGTTCTGGAGCTTGGCTTTAGAAGAACACCTCCGTTCTGTGGGCTTTGGGGTGCATTTGTTTTCAATCAGTCTTCAGAATGAAACTACGGGTGCATTTGTTTCTGTGGCTCCTTCATGTCCCCTAGAAGGCTGAACCAAGAAAGTTTAATGGGATGACAGTAGGCTCTTTAGAGCCCTGGTTTCTGCCTTCTTCCTTTCTTAGGAACCTATCTGAGATACATCCTGGTTACTTAGAAATCTAGTTGGAGGAAGGGCGTGTATGTGGATTCTCTCCTGCCTCTGTTAGGGAGACCTACAAGAAATGTTGAAGAATGACTATCCTAGTAAAAGCAGATATGGTGAGAAGGTATCTGTTTGCAACGGGCTACTCCATCTTGGTTACTTAGCTTAGCACTACAGTCCTTGAGGTTGACTGAATCCAGAAGTCTAAATCTCATGGTTGAGAAATCATGATGCTTACCCATGGAGCAGTGTGGGCTGGGGGGTGGTGGTGTGGGGCGCTGAGGTTCTGTGTATGTGTGGGGGGTGATGGTGGGAGATTTCACCCCAAGTTGGAGGCCAAGAATTTGAAGGTATTAGTTATAGCTAAGACTCAGCCTACCAGCCTTTGGGGCTTCTGGTTTTCATACCTCACAGAGCCTGTTTCTTCCTGGAGGAGCATTTAGACACGGAACTGTGGGTTGGGGCAAATTTGTTGTTTTTAAATTTGCAAATATGACTATCACTGAGTTCTTATGTGTGTTTTCCTATCAGGCATATCACAGATGCCACAGTGGCCATCTTTGTGGCCATTTTGCTTTTCATTATACCTTCACAAAAGCCCAAGTTCAACTTTAGCAGCCAGACTGAGGAAGGTAAGGTTTCTCTCACAGCTTTATGGCCATTATAATTGGGGTCCTGAGAGCAAAGGGCTCCCCTCCATGGAATAGCCCCTGGGTCTAGGGGGCTGAGAATTCTGTCCTACTGAACACGACTGACCACATTACAAAGCCTAGGGAAATGGAGATTTGTTAAGATACCTGTGTTGTCCTCTAGACGGTGTAGTGTCTCTTCTTGTATTTAAACATTTAAAATATCACTTATACATCACAACAGGTATAGATGTTTTAAATTCTCCAACATGCTGTCAATATTGTCTCTCCCTTTCCTGCTCTTGTAATATGCATTCACACTAAAAAGATGTCATCCAAGTACACACAGCCTGAACCCCGCTCCTTATTGTTCAGCATTTTATTTTGGCTCTGGGTTTTACTACAAACATTTCCACTACACTACGGCTGCCAAATTGACCTCTGATACTTCATCATACAGGGGTCTTATATCCACCCTGCCGTGGAGTATTTGGACGTTTTGAGTTTTTCTTTAAAATAATTTAAAATCAAACCCTCCCCCGTCTTGTGTGCGTTTCTATGAGTCATAGTGCTTGTGCAGTCCTCAGAGAATAACTCTTAGGGGTTGTTCCTCTTCTTCCAACCATGGGGGTCCCAGGGATTGAACTCAGGTTGTCAGGCCTGCTAAGAAGTATCTTTTCTCAGCTGGGCAGTGATGGTGCAAGCCTTTAATCCCAGCACTTGGGAGGCAGAGGCAGGAGGATTTCTGAGTTCAAGGCCAGCCTGGTCTACAGAGTGAGTTCCAGGACAGCCAGGGCTACACAGAGAAACCCTGTCTCAACCTCCCCGCACCGCCCCCCCCCCCAAAAAAAGGTGTGCTTTGGCTCATCCTTGATTTAAAAAAAAAAAAAAAAAAGAAGTACCTTTTCTCCCTAAATTTTCCCTGAACTTTTCATATAAGTTAAATATTCTGGATATAGCTTTTTCTTCAAAGGTGTATCTTTAGGCTAAATGTCATTGCCGTGGTAAAAGAATACAGATGCCCTTAAACATCTAAATGGTTTTTAAAATATATGACCAAATAGCTTTTTCGAAAAGGTGTCTTTGACTTACAATGTCCTCCCTCTGTGAAGCATATAACCAAATCCTCCCCAGAAAAGGGTACAGTGATTTTTGAGAATTTTAGCTCATACAAAGGAATGAACTGGTACCTCATTATCTTTATTGGTTTATTGTTCCTGACTATGTCTCTTACTTTCTAATGTGTGCACGCACATACATATGTGCACACATATACATGTGTGTGCTTTGTCTTTAACAGAAAGGAAAACTCCGTTCTACCCCCCAGCCCTGCTGGATTGGAAAGTCACCCAAGAGAAAGTGCCCTGGGACATCGTGCTGCTCCTGGGGGGAGGGTTTGCTATGGCAAAAGGATGTGAGGTACTTGTCCAGCTCTAGGTAGCCCTGGAATTCTACTAAGAGGTGGCAAATGTCGCCATCCACTCCCCAACTCCCATTCCATCCTGGGGTATGTGTCTCCACCACAGAGCTGCGTATCCTTTAAGCAGGGGACTCTGTGTTGTCATCATGAACAGTGTCCTGCAGGGTTAAGCATGGCTGGGGAAGCTGCAGCCTTGATGAATCTTAGGCATTCATCATGGAGGACTCTTTTGAGTCCTCACATATATTCTCACCATGTCCTTTGGATCCTCTACTTGCTGAACTTCTTGTTGACATGGCTTCAGGATTCCAGAACTTTTCTCTAGCTAAGAACTTAGCAGCATAGGAGAAGATCAGCTTTTAAGAGAAAATGCAATTCGGCTATCTCCTCAGCCAAAGAGGCTGTTAGTTTGGGGCTGCTGTCTATCATCATCCATCTCTCCCGGCCCATCCCCCCAGCTCCCTCCAGCTCTTCTTTGTCATTCTCTCCCACCCTCCTCCTCTCTCCCTTCCTTCTCTTCCATGCCTCTCACTCATTCACCTTCCATTCTTTCTTTCTCTTTCTTTCTATTTTCTTCTTAATTCTTCATTCCTTCCTATTCATCCATTCTATCCATGTCTGCATCCACCCAACACATCCAGCCATCTTTCTACTAATCCAGGAATGTTATATAACAGATGAACTTGGTCTGGATTGTATTTACAGTTTCCCTAGCATCTTGGACAATGACTGGCATACCTTGAATACATGCATGCTATTTCTTTAGTGCTAGGGATCAAGTTCACATAAAAAACACTATACCACTGAACATATCCCAAACCTAATGTATAGATCAAATATTTATATAATTTAATACACATTTCAGATGAACAAATTTACCAGTCTAGTTGCCCCTCTCTCTATCATTCATCCACCCACCAATTCCTTTCCCCATGTGGCATTTTATTTTACTCATCAAGCATTCTAGCATGTTCCTAATGATAGGCCAGGCACAGAGGTTACAGAAGACATCGAGACAAGGTATCTGTTTTTGAAGACTTAACAGTCTAGAGACCAGGGTGTGTCTACAAGAGCCTTTTGGGATGAACTGAAATAAGATGAAAGAGGTACCTGGTAGGAAGTTGGAGAAGCCAGCGTTCTAAGGTCTGCTTTAAGGATAGCCTTGAGCCTGAAGTCAAAGGGAAGCAGCCAGAAGTGACTTGGTCACATGCATACTTGAAAGCAGCCATCCTGTCGTCTTGAGTGGTAGTCTGAGGCCAGCAGGGGGAGAGAAGAACCAGTGGGCTCTCTGTAGTCTTCATCTGTCTCCTCTGAACTTGCCCATTCTCTCCTGGATGCTTGCTGCCATTTTGACCTCTAGAACACCTCTTTCTCCTGCCTTCCTTCTTCCATGGTCCTTGCTGACTCTTCTTCAGTTCTCCCACAAATATGCTCATTTCCCAGGCTCTGCCCTTGGCCTCTTGTCTGTCCACTTTCTGTTCTTGTCCTCCTATCTCAGAACTCCAAGACTAAATCCTCAATTTCTGGCCGAGATCATTCCTCTAAGCCTCAAGAGTGTGGAAGACTCAGGGGGAGAAGGTGGAAGAGCCACCTAGGGTGACTTGTGACTGACTAGGTACCAGAAATTAGCAGGACAGGAACTCTTCAGGATGACGCCTAGCAGCAGTGAAGGGCTCATCAGCTTCAGATCCCAGCGGAAGGAGCAGATTCTAGATTAGGGCGCTGTCTTAGTCAGGGTTTCTATTCCTGCACGAACATCATGACCAAGAAGCAAGTTGGGGAGGAAAGGGTTTATTCAGCTTACACTTCCACACTGCTGTTCATCACCAAAGGAAGTCGGGACAGGAACTCAAGCAGGTCAGGAAGCAGGAGCTGATGCAGAGGCCATGGAAGGATGTTACTTACCAGCTTGCTTCCCCTGACTTGCTCAGTTTGCTTTCTTATAGAACCAAGGACTACCAGTCCAGGGATGGCACCACCCACAATGGGCCTCCCCCTCCCCCACCCCTCGATCACTAATTGAGAAAATGCCTTACTGCTGGATCTCATGGAGGCTTTTCCTCAAGGGAGGTTCCTTTTTCTGTGATAACTCCAGCTTGTGTCAAGTTGACATACAAAACCAGCCAGTACAGGCATGTTGAGCCTGATGGGGACAGACACTTCCAGATGACTTCTGATGTTCAAATCTAGTTAATAGATCAGCGGTGCCACAAACAACATTGCAGGAGTCAAAAGATTAAGGAGGAAGAGGAGGAAGAGGAAGAGGGGCAGGGAGGGAGTGGGGGTGGGGTGGGGGAAGAAGGAAAATTGTAGGGATAGGTTAGATTATTATCTATGTGCAAGAAAGAGAATTGGAAGTGGAGTGGACTGGGCTCCCTGGACCCTGAAGGAACTGTAAGCCAGGGGCCCTGAAATGATGATCTCTGTGCTTCCTAGACTTCAGGGCTCTCGAAGTGGATGGCAACACAGATGGAACCCTTGAGATCGGTGAAACCTGCTGTCATTACCTTGATCTTGTCCTGTATTGTTGCAATGACCACAGAGTGCACAAGTAATGTGGCCACTACCACCCTGTTCCTGCCTATCTTTGCCTCCATGGTAAGTAACTCTTCTGGGGAAGGGAAGAACATTTTGTGGGAAATTGTGAACCCATGGCCATTTCCTGAGTCTCTAGAGAAGTAGTAGAATTTGGATCTGGATCCTCACCGGGCTCTGTGGTGGACTTGCGTACACTTGATGATTCTGGTCCTGAGGCCCCCCCCTCACTGCTTGGTCCACTCTTCTTTGTATTTCCCCACCACTTGTCAAACCATCAGATGTGGACCAGGTGCTTAAACGTTATTGCATCAGTGGGCCAGATGGTTTGGGAGGAGGAGGCAGTATGGTTGCAGGTTCAAGATCTATATGTTCTACAGGGTGAGTTCAAGTTAGTGAGATCCTGTTTCAAAAAAAAAAAAAAAAAGACTAAGCTCTTGTGTGACATGTACAAGGCCTTGTACACACACCTACATACACACCACTACACACTCACACAAAGCAACCACCATGCAACTATTATATTAATCTAACTACCTGGGTTAGTTTTCAAGATGGTGGGGAGAGGACATATATCATGCATTGAGACTACAAAAAGAAGCCCAGGGGTGTGGGGACTTGAGAGCAGGAAGAAGGGGCAGGTCTTTCCTCAGCATAGGGAGAGGGTACGCCTGGAGACTTACCAGGGAAAAGAGAGGTCACTGGGATCTGAGACAGAAAATGGAGGCGGTGAAGGAAAGGCTGTCAAAGGTTGATTCCAGTGTTCTACGGGCAAGCTCAACTGTGAGCTGGGAACCGAGGAGGAAGCCAGGCCTGCAGGGCGGTCGGCTGCCATCTGTTCTTAGGTTCCTCCATCCCATATCAAAGGTAGTGCTGACCTCTCGGGGTTCAGGAGGTGACAGAAGATCTGAGCCCCCTCCTAGAAGTGTGATGAGAGTCCTAAGACGTACACGGGTTACAGAGAACCTGAGTGAGCAAGCCACCCTGGAGAGGAACAGGAAAAGGCTATGGTTAGTCTGAGTTCAGAGACAGACTCACAAAAGATCTAAGCCTAGTGCTGACGTTGGTAAATTTCCATCCAGGCAGCATGGGGCATCCAGTTTAAAAAAGAAGCAACCTGAGAGTTTTGGGTTTTTTTTTTTCCTATTCCCAGAGAAGATAGAAGATGGAAGTGTTTAAAAATAGAAAGGCAGCCGGGCGGTGGTGGCACACGCCTTTAATCCCAGCACTTGGGAGGCAGAGGCAGTCAGATTTCTGAGTTCGAGGCCAGCCTGGTCTAGAGTGAGTTCCAGGACAGCCAGGGCTACACAGAGAAACCCTGTCTTGGAAAAAACAAAAACAAAAACAAAACAAAACAAAACAAAACAAACAGAAAAAAGAAAGGTAGCTGTCTCCTTTCCTAAGCAGGCTGCTCAGGGTTAAGAAAGTGGAGAAGGAAAGTGTAGAGGAGGAGAAAGAGGAGGACTGGAGAGGAGGAGGGGGAGCGGAATAAGATAGGTGGAGGAGGACAGGAAGGAGAGGGAGCAAGGATGAGGAGCAGGGTCTTTCGGTGCTGGGCACGCAATGGGGGATGCTCTTCTCCTGAGCAGAGGTCTGACTTTGTCATCTCCTGTGACCCCTGTGAGCACAAATAGCCCCGGCTAGGCAAATACAAGCTCTACGGGGCTGGAGAGATGGCTCAGTGATTAAGAGCACTAGCTGCTCTTCCAGAGGACCCAGGTTCGATTCCCAGCAGCCACATGGAGGCTCACAACCATCTGTGACTCCAGTCCCAGGAGTCTAACAACCCTGTTCTGGCATCTTCAGACACCACACACATACGTGATGCATAGACATACATTCAGGTAGACACTCGTACATGTAAAGTTTAAGAAAAAAAAAAAGTCAGAAAAAGGAGGCTCTTCTAGAAGCCAAATCTCTGAGTAAATTGCCCAGAAGTACCACTAAGGCCCTCTGTGTTCCTGCCTGGACACTCACATGAGGAAAGTGAGCCGTGAGCCAGGTTCTGTATGAATACAGCATCCCGAGGTTGCTGGCCATGGGGTCAGTTTCCCACATTTTGATGTCAAATTGTTACAGTGAGATCTCTGCAGACATGTGTACACATGGCAACACGCATGATAAAGCGTCTCGTTGACAGCTATTTAGATTACGTTACTTATTTTTTTTCACTAAACCCATAATGATGGTGGAGGTAGCAGAATCTTAGTAGAATGAAAGAGGTAGACACCAGGTTCCCAATACAAAGGGATCCCGTGGAAGCATTTGCAAGTAAGAAGTCTCTAATTCTGTAGGCTGCCTCTGTCTGATAAAGCAGGCAGATGGATCACAGTACATTTTCAGATTCAGTGCAATCTAGAGGTCCACCAGCTTCTGGCTCACAGTAAGTGCCTCCCCACCCCACCCCCGAAAACATATGGACTAAATTGAAGCCAAAAAAGGCCTCCAGGGGAGGTAGCCTCCAAGCTCAGCCATCTGTGGTCAGTAGTTATCAGGTCGAGAAGTGCAAAGCTCAATGGGACTAACCAGACACAGACGTGAAGGTTGGAATGTAACCCAGGCCTTAGGGATTGTGAAGTACGGCCCAGGAGCCTCCCTGTGTGCTGTACTATGAGTTGCAATGTCGTGTGTGTCTCTCTAGGCTCGTTCTATCGGTATCCACCCTCTGTACGTCATGATCCCCTGTACCATGAGCGCGTCACTTGCCTTCATGTTGCCCGTGGCCACCCCACCAAATGCCATCGTGTTTGCCTATGGACACCTCAGAGTTGTTGACATGGTAACAGCCCCCTTTTATTTTTGCCTATTAGATGATGAGGCTATTTGGTATAAGGGATGTCCCACTTACGAATGATGCGTGAGTTTCAAAAGGATGTCAGATGGGGCTGGGGTGGTGGCTCAGTCGGTAAAGAGCTTGCCGTGCAAGCACGATGCCCTAAGTTGGCGTTCTCAGCCCTCACACTAAAAGCTAGGCATGGTTGTGGTGAAAACAGAAGGCTCTCGGGCTCCTCGACCAGTCAATATAGCTGAATCCAGTGGGCTTCAGGCTCAAGGGGAGACTCTGTCTCAGAAAACCTAAGCAGAGGGCTGGAGAGATGGTGCCAGTGGTTGAGAGCACCCACTGTTCTTACAGGGGACCCGGGTTCCATTCCCAACACCCACACTGTGGCTTACATCCACCCATAACCCTTCAGGGACCAGACACAGACATTGTACACGTACACACATGCAGACAAAACACTCACACATATAAAATAGTTCTAAGAAATATTTAAAGGCAGAGAATTATAGAGGAAGACCCTCAATACTAGCTCCTGGGCCTCAGTCATGTAAGCACAGGTGAGCACATCTGCATACACACAAGGAGAGGATGACAGAGGGCGTCACGGGATCTGCATACACACAAGGAGAGAATGACAGAGGACGTCACGGGATCTGAGAGCACTGCAGGACACCTAAGCCTATAGCTGTCATTTTTGTTTATGGTGCATCTCTTCTTGTTTACTGAAATGACCTCGTATTTCATACGGCATCTGCTTCCATGAAGATGCCAGGAACCCCTATCTGGAGAAACCTTTGTAGGTCCCAGGGAAGTCCTTGGAAAGGATGAAGTGGGACCCTCACATGGCAGTAGAATGGTAACTAGCAAGAACCCTGAGGACACCCAGGAGCACCATAGTCAGAAAGGCTTATAGGGTATCTGAAGAGGGGACAAACAATGGGGACCCTGGGTTGTGGGTTTTTTTTTTTTTTTTTTTGAGTCAGTGATGCCCGGGACACAAACACAATCACAGGCAAAGCTTTTCAAGCCAGGTACAGCTTTCTCCCCTTTGATGGGGGAAGGACAACTCTGTGACTCTGGCTTGGGGACATCAGACTTGGTCCTTACCTTAACCAGTCAATTAGTAATGATCTCAGATCCTCTAACCAGGGCATTCTGGGGGTTCCTCCTGAATATTCTCATTATGTAGTGGATCCCAGAAACCATATGCTGCAGATTTTATTCTGGACCACAGGAAAATTTCCATGCTGTGGTGTTGGAAAAATGGCTCATGAGTGTCAGGAAGGCATACAAAGTGGGTGGCAGAAAGAGCTACGGGAGAGTCACGAGATGTGGCTGATGTCTTACACCAGCTCTGTGAAGTCACTTTCCAACATCACAATGGGTGTAGAGAACCCACCCATGTTGGCTCCCTCCAGGAGATTCCTTCAGCGACAATGGACACTTAATCCATGTTGGCTCCCTCCAGGAGATTCCTTCAGCGACAATGGACACTTAATCTGCTTTGTCCGGAGATGAGGGGAGCCCAGAGTGCAGGAACACAAGGCCCAGTCAAGACCTGAGTTGCTGACTGATCTTGTTTTTATTCCCTAGATAAAAACAGGATTCATAATGAACTTCGTTGGAATCCTATCTGTGTTTCTGTCAGTCAACACCTGGGGACGGGCTGTGTTTAACTTGGATAACTTCCCTGACTGGGCAAATTCAACAAGTGTTAACACTTAGGAAGAGCCACACGAGCACAAACATGCCCCCCCAATCCTTTTGAGGACTATGAACCGTCTGGCACACCTTGCACAGAGCACTGGTGCTCATACCCCAGTGTGATCCAATGATATCAACACCCCAAGAAGATCGACCCAACTAGATCAAGTTCAGAGATGGCAATGGATGATGAGAAGATAGGCGTAGAAGGGAAAGGAACCCCTTTGAGAGGTCGTGAGGCCCATCTTTACCAGGACCCTTCCATCTCTCCTGGGACAGGCAGGAACCAGAGGGACCAGGCCTCAAATATTGTACCATGTGGCTTTGAAAGACTACTGGCTCCATGCTGGGCTCCCGGTTCTCACATGCCTGTTCCCATGGTCTCCAAAAGGGGTGGGAGGGGGGAGGGGGGAGCAAATCACCAGGCTGAGAGCCCAGCCCCTGTGACTCTTCTGGATGTCCCCAGATCATCATCTCTATCACAACGAAGGAACTTCCCATCCAGGGCAGAACTCTGATCTTGAACACTTCCCACTGCCAGAGAGAGAGTGGGAGTCATGGCCTCCTGAAGACTTGGACTCTGCATGGTGCCATCATCAACCATTGTGGTGCTAACATCAGGCCCTCCTGCTCACTCCTTGGCTGACCTGCCCCCCCTCATTTCATATTCATTAACAGTTTGAGCTCCCTTCCCAGCTCCCCAGTAAGCCCCCCTTCAGCCTCTAGATTCCCCCCCTCCACCAGCTGAGGCTCCCCCAGAAAAATTCTGGGAATTCTTGTACTGCCAGCCTGGTGCAGCTGGGATCACACTTCAAGGATGGACAGTGGTGTCTCTTTGGGAGATGGTGTTCAAGTGGGATACCTAAGTCTTC